>CAEFZP010001068.1:0-37500 GCA_903064625.1 Mallotus villosus
CAAAGAAAAGCCAGGAGTGTGTCCTTGCACGGGCTGGGTACCAAAGCGATGTAGGAAGATATGCTCCCATGACTACAGCTGTCCCAGAAACCAGAAATGCTGTTATACCCGGCGCTGTGGGCGTCAATGCATGGCCCCCTACAAAGGTAAACATAAGGGGCTGAGGGGTTTGATGTAAAATTACACGGAGTAATTGCGCTTACCATGTAGGGTGAGGCCTTACAGCAGTTCCCCAGGTTTGAATCCGTCTCGCAACATTTCTGCATGTCTTCCACCCTTTGATTCTCCCCTGAATCTCCTATCAATCTCAACTGTTAAGAAATGCCCCCCCAAAGAATCCTTAAGATAATTGATCATTGACCATTAAAAAAACTGCCATTGAATTAAAAAATGTTGTAGGTTGCTGCAACATTGTTAATCAGCTGGTGGGTAAACTTACTGGCTTATGTTGCATAACCTGATTTCTGGAATACCCCCCTGAGCTCACAGTATGATGTACACGTGTGTTTCCAAAGGGAAGCCAGAAATTTGTCCTCGCAGTGTCCAAGGGACTGTCCCAACAACGAGAAATGCTGTTCCGACGGCTGTGGGCATCAATGCATCGACCCTATAAACATCAACGGCTGAGGGGTTTTGCCCAGCCCAGGGGGACGGCCAGTGTCCTGGAGAGTAGAAGTGTTTCCGGACAACCTATGGTCACTCCTGCAGCAAGCCGTGCTGATTGGTTAGGATGTAAAACCTTCTGAGGTTGAAGTTTTTAAAGTACTGTATGTCGTTGGTTCATCTGAAGGCAAAGGAGTGCCTGATTTTTTACTGATGTTTGTACAGTTCTCACCAAAATAAAACTTTCAACTTAAAACTTTCATTCCTCTTCTTGTTCGTGAGCGCCCTGCCAGAGGACCTGCTCAAGTACACAAGACTCTGTCTGTCTGCCTCAGGTTGAGGCAGGGCTGCAATGTCCCACTGCTCTCCTACCTTCACCTACCCACACTCCCTGCCTCACCTCCACTCCCTGCCTCACCTCCACTGACTCCCTGCCTCACCCGACACCCCAGCCTCACCTCCACTCCTTGCCTCACCCCCACTCCCTGCCTCACCTCCACACCTAGCCTCACCTCCACTTCTAGCCTCACCTCCACTTCAAGCCTCACCTCCTAAAATGTAAAAAATTTACAACAAAACAAAATAAACTACTGTATACAATATACAATAAAAATACTAACTACTTACTAACCGAGAGTGAGGTCATGCCGGGAAATATCAAACTGAGACTTGAACGTATCGACCGAGCGATAGCGAGGTTGATACGGCAAAGGCGAGGTTTGATATTTCCCGGCATGACCGAACGGTCGAGGTTAGTAAGTTGTTTATTATATGGCATTTTTAGCTCTTTTCATTTTGTAAATTGTAGGCTAATTGTAGCTAGCTAGGCTAGCTCTCAAGTCTTCTCACGGTGTGTTTCAGGTGTTGTCTAGCAACCAATTACTTTTGATAGAAAGCGGACAGTACGGTTCTGCTAAAATGGCTTTAATTCCAACACAAATAACGATTCTTTTAGAAAGTTAACAATAGGTGCATTCGACATGACCTCGCTTCATGCAGCGCTGCAGCCGGCTGCAGGCGGCTGACTTGAAACAGTGAATTCTGGTTAGACTTTTTGTCCGACTTGAGACGGCGCCGAGGCTAGGTCACTGTGACATAGCCATCAAAGTACCGTGAGATCGATTCGAGAACTGCCGGCTGTGTAGCCGAGCGCATTTTCTCAAGAGCAACTGCACGGCTTCAAATGACGACACAGCTATTTCATGATTGGCCAGACTCACACACGACAACTTTGACGCTTGTTTTGTAATTATTCGGACACCTTCAGTTTCGCCAATGCTCAAATCCGGACCAAACAATTTGATTGAATAAAACATTTGTTGAAGAAAGGGTTTTGGGCCACCTCTTCTACTAACGGAAAGACTAAGTTTAATTATAAATAAAGTAACGTAAGCAAACAGCGCTTGATCGGCCATGACTGACATCAACGCAGCAAACCACGAGAAGCTGGAATGTCCAACTTCACAGAGCCGTTTTCAACTCCTCCCCGACTGCAAGCGGCTACTCTCGCCGGTCGTTTCATTCAGCCGCAGTCCATGTCGAACGTACCTAATAGGTTACTTTCTTCAACAAATGTTTTATTCAATCAAATTGTTTGGTCCGGATTTGAGCATTGGCGAAACTGAAGGTGTCAGAATAATTACAAAACAAGCGTCAAAGTTGTCGTGTGTGAGTCTGGCCAATCATGAAATAGCTGTGTCGTCATTTGAAGCCGTGCAGTTGCTCTTGAGAAAATGCGCTCGGCTACACAGCCGGCAGTTCTCGAATCGATCTCACGGTACTTTGATGGCTACGTCACAGTGACCTAGCCTCGGCGCCGTCTCAAGTCGGACAAAAAGTCTAACCAGAATTCACTGTTTCAAGTCAGCCGCCTGCACCCGGCTGCAGCGCTGCATGAAGCGAGGTCATGTCGAACGCACCTATTGTCTTCGTCGCTGTTGATGTCTTCAGTATCGTCTGGATAGTAAAACTCAGTTGACTTCGATATCGCTAATTTTGAAGATGACGTCAGAGGAGGGCAATAACAATACTTATTGGACCGCTGGTCAATACGGGTTTGGCATGACTACCCATTAGCCAATCAGAAGGCTCGTACTGTCGTTGCCATATAATAAAATATAATATAGAATACAAATATAATATATATAAAGTAACAAATAAAATAATGTAGAATAAAATAATACTGAGTATGTTAACGTGAGTGTATGCGGTAAAGTGGGGCCTTGTTAACATAGATATATATATATAGGCCTGTATATATATATATGCTTGTTAATAAGGCTAGCAGCGGAGGGGAAGAAACTGTTCTTGAGGCGTGAGATTTTGGTCCTGATGGACCGCAGCCTTCTGCCGGAGGGGAGTGGTTGAAACAGAGTTTGGGCGTGGTGGGAGGAATCGGCCACAATCTTCCTTGCTCACCTCAGGGTCCTCGAGGTGTGCAGCTCCATAGATATATATAAACACTAGATGTCTAGAACGTCCGCACATGGCGGCCATCTTGGAACAGGCCAATCGCTCACCCATAACATTGTGTTGGTGCTACATGTACTTTTTAAATAACCATACCACGTGCTCAATTTTCAACCGATTTTTAAACGGTTTGGTTTGTTATAAACGTCAGAGATGTAGTTATGCCACTGCATACTTATATTCTATTTTTCTTCTTTGACGCGTACGAACACACCGGTGTGTTTAGAACGCGTCCTCAAAACGTCTAATTTTGTTAAAAAACGTCACAATAGAGTTTAACATTAGCCTACATGTATATTATGAACATGTGTTTACCTTACGTTTACATGTCCTTATCTATATGAAAACTTTCAGACAATTTAGTTTAGCTAATGTTAGCTAAAAGCAAAAACTAATTATTTCAGAGCCGGCTCCTGTTACCGTGGAAACAATAAACAATAACACCAGCCAGCTGTAGCTGCTTGAAAAGACCAACGGAAAAAGGTGATATTCTACAATGGCCACTGGATGGCGCTTAACTGCCAAACCTATTTTCTATGCTTGCCAGGGGCAAAACAGTATTATTAGATGAAAGCCATCGCTCCCGTATTCGTTACCACGCCATCTACATTGCAGGACGGCAATAATTCCGTTCAACCACATGGACCCTTAAGGTGTCGATGTGGAATTAGCAATTTTAACAAACTGCAGAGCCGGAGAGCCCGGCCAGAGAGCCGGAGAGCTGCAGTTTCAGGACCGCAGAATGTCTAATATATTTAACTTAAATAAGATAAGATAAATACTTTATTTATCCCGTGAGGGAAATTCAGTTATCTTGTCCTATGGCAAGGATCTTCCCTCTTGGATGGTTAGCTATATGCATCTTCAAAAAGAGAGAGAGTAATTGGTCAAATTAAACATTGTAAGAATTTCAGAGACTTAAATTAGTCCCAAGCCTATTACTGAACCTAAATACAATTTACATTTTATTAACATGGGAAAGCTAAGAGTATTAAACAAGCATTTAAACGGAATACAGTAGGCTGTAGATTTAATTTAGCTGACAGATCAAATCCACTTGCTTTTATCATTTTTTCATCAAGTTTTATGTAATTGAATAGGCTACATTTATTAATGTAGGGCCTATATGAATCTGCCCCTGGCCTGTTGCTCCAGCTCATTGCAGACATGTTTCCGTGATATGTAGGCCTACACAAGAGGGGCCGCGGCTGATAGACAGGCAGGACCATGACAGCACTATAAACAATAATGGTTGTGCTTTATTTGGTTAGTGCTTTATTTATCTAGTATATTATTTTAAAACATGTTTTATACTGTTTTATATTCTTGCTTTTAATGGGTTTATTGTCTTTTCAAAATTGTATGCAAACCACTGAATTATAAAAAAACTTTAACATGAATACAATTTGATGCCATTAGTCCATGACTACCCCCTGTTTTTGCATGTTTGATTAGCTGCCATTAATTTCAAGAAAAAATACATTGACAGAATGGAGCCATCGATATAGGGACGGTTATGGTACAAAGGCTCAGGACAAGAATTGGGATGGGCTACCTGTAGTTTGATAGTAGGCCAGATGATTATCAACATACTTATGAAAGGTATATCCATTGGATAGGGTTTTCTCTTGTTACAATGACAAATTACAAAAGCATGCGCCAACAAACATTGTTTTACATGATCGGTAGAATACAATACCTTAAAAAAAAGGCAAATCCTTTTGATTGACACTCTACTCATATTACTGTGGAACTACCACCACAAGGTTTACAGGCAATTAATATTGAATGACACTAAGCTTAGAGGTGAGGTGGGTGTGGATTCATATCCTTGAGTAGTATATCTTGTGAAGGTATTGTTGCAAGATTCAATCTAGTATTAACAGCTGTTGCCAAGGTACCCATTTCCCAGGCAACCACTGGTTGTTTACACTTTCCTATTGAGTTTGTACAGCATTTACTAGACTAGCTGTCTACTAGACTGCTAGGGACGGGCAACTTTAAAGATGATACGAACTAACTGACTTAAAACTGTAGGTTGTCTTAACTGCTTGTGCCTTAGTTTTTCTTTTTTGGACTACATGGAAATATTAGCAAAGGAAAAAAAATCTTGAGTCATTTTTGGGATGTGGGCTTAATGCTTAGCTAAAGGTGAAAGCAAATCTCACCAGTTCTTTAGACAGTAATGTGCAGCAGAACCAGTTACTAGTAAGGTCGAAGCCACTTCTTGTTTCAGTCTGTAAACCACGTCTCATACAGCAGTAAGGCAATGGACATTTTTTCTTTTGTGGAGTAATAATTTGTAATTACTTTTAAAGTAGACTTTTAATTCGACATACTTTCGCAGTACAGTGGACACAGGTTAGTTTTCTTTCACACTCCAGTTAATCTTAAGTGCCCTCTGAGTCACTTTTCACATGGACTCAACAAACTCATTCCTCCGTTTTTGACCAAAGGTCACGTGGTTTGAGGGTGGGTGCAGTTTCCTAGTGACAGTGTCCAATGACAAAAATCCCTGTTCTGGTCCCATTTTCTGGGTCAGCGGTGAGTGATGTCATCTGAGAACTGGGACGAGGCCAGCCCTCGGGGCGAGGTGAGAGGGCAACAGCCAGAGCACACGGAGCGGGCGTGTGGAAACATCCAGCCCAGCGACAAACACAGCCAGGAGGGATCTCAGGAGGACCTGGGAGAAGAAAGTGGGTCCTCAGCCCATAGGAAAACACAGGAAGTGACATCAGACCGGCAGGTTCAGGAGGAGGACAGGAGGACATGTCCTGAGGAGACACAGGAGAGGTCTGTGAGAAGTCCAGAGCAAGAGACAGAGAGCCAGGATGGAGGGCCAGGTGTGTGTGGGGAAAGGTGGGATGCCATTTTGGATTTTAAAGTCATAATTTAGGCTAAACTGTTAAGACTGTACCAACAGCTTAGCACTTATTTTACACAACTATCGCAAAGAGAAGTTACCATTGACCTCTCACAATTTGGATCTCATAGACTACTCATTTCCCAATGAATTATACCTAGTTTTAATTTAAGGGTAGAATGGTTAGCGTCAGAGATGAAGTCTCTTGCTAAAATGTGTGACTGGAGCTGGGATCCTTGTCAGGCTCAAGCACAAAAATAACCAAACTGAGTAGAAATAACTATGAGTATGTCTGCCTGTGTTATTGTGGTTGTGTGACCCTGTTATGTGCATGTGAATTTGCTTGGGGATGTGCGTGTGTGCACGCATGCATCTGTGCCTATATCTGTATGTACGGGTGTGTATATGTGTGTGTGTGAGAGCAGGTGTGTGTCTGGAGGAACGCTGCCCCAGCGTGGGCAAGCTAGGTGCCTCTGCCAGGGGAGTGGTGCCACTGTCGTATCCAGAGAGAGAGAGGGAGAAGCGGGTAGAGGAGCCCAGAGGACATGGGCCTTTCTACTTCTTTGGAGGGGCAAATGGAGCTGCTATGTGTGTAACAAAATCATTTTTAAGAAGGAAAATATAACTATACAGTATGTGTGCTTGTTTTCCCGAATCCCTCTTAATGATAGCTGTTTTTATTATGATTTCCAACACATTCCTGTCACACATTTATGTTTTACAATAAGTGTTAGGCCTACCTATTGTTGATTGGGGATTGTTCGTTGAATAAATACATTCCTCCAGAGTGACGTCTTACTGTGAGAGCAAAGGATGGCAGCGGATCTCTGACAAGCACAGAGAGGACTTTAAACTCAAGTGGTGTGAGACCAAATCAGTAGCCACCTACTACAACTTCAGAGAGGGTGAGCTTCTTTTTGCTTTACTAAAACAAGTAGGACCTAGGGATAACAGCTTTTACAAATATTTGGATCTGTGCCATACCATACATACTGTATTTCTAATGAGTTCCTGGATGGCTGAAAGTATCTGCTAAATTCTGAAATGCAAAAATCTAAAACCTAATGTACGACCACAGATTGAATTGTGTTGCTTGTGTCCAGGTGAACAGCTCATCTACCAGATCCCAAACAACAAGGTTTTGACCACTAAGATCGGTCTGCTGAACAGCCTGAGAGAGTACGATCGCGTGAGCAGCAAGGTCAACCACGGACGAGGACTCAGGTGAGACAACACTGCAGTCACAACACTGTTCTGGACTAGAACATCTATTACTGTACCTCAACATCTAGTACTGGACTAGAACATCTAGTACTGTACCTCAACATCTAGTACTGGACTAGAACATCTAGTACTGGACTTTCTAGTATAAAGACTGAACGTTAAAGAGACTCTTGGCACAAGGGCAGAATTGGCATAATGGTGGGCGATGCAGGACTGGACTCCCAAAACGCAGGTCAGAGGTCACATTACCCTGACCACAGCACTGTCTCTTTGTAATCTATAGGAGATTAAAAATGGAGGAGTTCTTCCCCGCCACCTTCCGTATGGATGTGAGGGATGAGAGAGAAGCTTTCTTTTCTCAGCAGGAAGGTAAAACATGTCTACACTTCAACTGCTATGATACCATGCACCATATCCATGCCATATTATACCATCATCATCATCATGTGACCTAAATCTAGCACAGCAAAATATTAATTCAATTAGATGGCTGAGAAGGACATGAGTAAAAATACCACACATAGTTGATTGTTTTTTTCAATCATTCTCAAGTGTTGGAAAACAATGTACTGGAGAGGCCTCCACGACCCAGTGTTACTATAGAAACCAGCCAGCAGAGGGCAGGGAAGAGACATCCATTAATACACACAATCCTCTTCAACTGAATACAGTGGACTGTATTTCATAGAGGCTACCATTTTACTGGTACCTTTGAGATCTTATTAAGAACATGATTGATACATGTCCAACCCAAAGTCAACAAATACACAAACAAACAAACAAACAAATGGCTCTTTTTAAGAAGGGATCAATTGATTTGCTTATTGATTGTTTTCTCTGCAGCGCCCTGAGATTGCCTAGACAATGAAGGACCTACCATAAATATAATACATTCATAAAGTTATTATTAACAAATGAAAAGATGACGCCACTTGTTTCATACTATTGTAAGACGACGGGGTCGGTCAAGCCCTTCAGATACATGATAAAACACACAACAGAACACAACACACAACAGAACACAAACACACAACCGAACACACAACACACAACAGAACACAACACACAACAGAACACACAACAGAACACAACACACAACAGAACACACAACAGAACACAACACACAACAGAACACAACACACAACCGAACACAACACACAACAGAACACAACACACAACAGAACACACAACAGAACACAACACACAACAGAACACACAACAGAACACAACACACAACAGAACACAACACACAACAGAACACAACACACTACAGAACACAACACACAACAGAACACAACACAGATGTAAAGTGTGTTTGACTGCAACACAGCGACTGTCTCTGTTTTGTTTCTAGGTGTGCGTGGGGAGGACGTCAGCATGTGGATATGTAAGCCCACAGGTCTTAACCAGGGCAGGGGCATATTCCTCCTGCAAAGCCAGGAGGACATCTCCGCCTTCAGACTAAAGCTGCAGAGCAACGCAGAAAGCCAGTGCAATAGGAAGATGCCTGTCCGTGTGCCTCAGGCACGCATTGTGCAACGGTGGGTTGACTCGTCTCCTCAGAACGCAACTCTACGACACAGAAAATAATCTGCATATTGATGTCATCAGTGGACAGTCGACGGTTATATATTTGATCATGACTGGCGATTGTCTCGGTCAGGTTAAACAGTTATGGATTATGATGTTGATGGATAGAGTAACCTGTCTATTTGCCCTCAGGTATGTCACAAACCCGTTACTCTTAAAGGGGAGGAAATTTGATGTGCGCTCCTACTTCCTGATTGCCTGTACCAGACCATACATGGTGTTCTTTCGCCATGGCTATGTACGATTGACCTGTGAACTTTACGACCCCAACTCCAATAACCTCTCTGCACACTTGACGAATCAGGTAGACCAGTAGGTTATGCTCAGTATGGTTGATGTAGTCACGTTGTTTTGTGTCATGGTCTCTTACTATTTTTTTAATCAGGCTTGTCAGTAGAGACAAGTCTTCACAGGACATCATTTCAAAATAGATCTGAAACTGGGTCATAAATCTTGTTTCTGACCGGTCTTAAAATGATGGCCCTGATTCTATTTACCACTGCAACCCAAATGTTGGTCAAGACGAGGAGTACTTGATCTAAATACAACTTGAAAAACAGGCCTCTAATGACAAAGTATTGAATTCATATCCCAGTGACTTAGATTTGCGATCACATTAAAGTTATTTTCCCCCAGTGTTCCCAGTTTATAACTGCCTTTCATTCCACATGTAGTACAGTGCTTTGTTTCATTAATGTATTACAAATAATAAACCACACACTTGTTAAGATAACTAAAACGTTAAAATATGAAACATCAAAGGAGGTACTTCTTGCCCTCAATTTCCACGGTTCTCATGTCCCCTCTGTCTGTGTGTGTTGGTCCTCCGGCTGCAGTACATGCAGAAGAAGAACCCTCTCTACAGTGTGCTGAAGGAAGAGACGGTCTGGTCCATGGAGAGGTTCAACACGTACGTCAACGAGAAGTTCAAGGACGCCAAGGGCCTGCCCGACGACTGGGTGCTGGGTGTCTTCACTGTGAGTGATGCTGACAGTTCTTCACAGGTCTCAAGGACAGCATGAATGCGGGACTCAAATGTCCTCTTGACTTGAGTCACATTTAGTCTCAGGAGGCTTTGGGAAGAGACAACTCGTCTGTCTGTCCATCTGTCTGTCTTTTCCTTTTTTCAGAAGCGAATGCAACAGATCATGATCCAGTGCTTCTTCGCCGTCAAAGCCAAGCTGGAACGAAAGCTGGGCTACTTTGACCTGATTGGCTGCGACTTCATGGTCGACGAGGACTTCAAGGTGAATGAAACTCCTCAGAGACGTTTCCTGTTTAGTACACACGCTGTACATGTCTGTGAGTGGGACAGTAAAATAGCAGCCAGCTTGGTGCTAACAGTACAGGTCATCCTCTGCTCCATGCCAGGTGTGGCTGTTGGAGATGAACTGTAACCCAGCTCTTCACACTAACTGTGAGGTCCTCAAGGAGGTGGTGCCCTGCACTGTCGTGGAGACTCTGGGTGAGTTGATGACCAGCACATCAATCTCCTTGGTTTGGTTCATTAAACACTTTGCAGCTGAAAATCCAAGGCAGAAGTTAGATGTGAATAGAGATTTAAGTACAGTAGGTAGTAGTAGGTTCCGTTGTACTATATGTTCTCCATTCCCTTTAATTCTGTCATGACAACTTCACCCATGAGTTCCTAATCTCTGTATACGGATTGGTTAAAGATAGCTCATGTGTGACCCGCCCCCCTCCCTCCCCTCTCCAGACATGACCCTGGAGATCTTCAACAAGTGTCGCGGTGGGCTGAAGATTGTCCCATTGGCCAGTCAGAAGAACTTCATTCTCTTGTACGATGGCGAGACTCCTCCTCTTCCTGCCGTGACTCGTCCGATCAAACCGTCCGTGGTGACCAGGATCCCGAGGCAGGAGAGCGTTCCGCAACAAAAACCCGTCAACAAAACTCCCACGGGTGAACCTCTGGTGAGGCAGAGGTCGTGGCGAGGGGTGAACAAGCCGCAGGATCCTCCCGCGACCGCTTCTCACGCCCAGCCCATCACCGACAGCTCCTCGACACTCGCTGTTGCCACGGCTGCAGTCGCCTCCTCCTCCACGGCCTCCTCCCGGACGTCCTCCACCACAAACGTGGCCCTCAGACCCCACCCCTCCCCGAAAGCCCTCGAGGCCCCCAGATCCGCCCCTCGCCCCCCCAAGCCCGCACACGCCCGGTGGAGCTCCCGCTCGCAAATGCACCTGCTGTGTCGCGCCGGGAGCCCAGAGCCCCCACGGAGCCCCGGAGCTCCGCAGTACGAAGAGCACCATCACCTCTCTCTCCACGTCGGCGCTGAGCGACGCCTCCGGACGGTCCGTCCGCCGCGCGGGGGTAGTCAAGGCCCGCCCGGGGTCCGACCTGGGACAGGCCTTCTCCTGCGCCATCAAACCCACCCAGGCTCCACCTGGCCCGGCCCGGCCTGGGGCAGCCTGTGTGGCCTGTGGACAGGGTGGCCAAGAAGAAGGAGGAGTTGGAAGGGGAGCCCTTGAGGACAAACAGAGCCTCAGCCAAGTCATGATGCAGTGAAGGGCGAGGCTGTTCTGTGTGATACGGACTGAGCTCTGCCAAGATGGGTCACGTAGCACCGTGTGGACAGCTGATGTATTTTCAGTTTTTTGGCAAAATATCAGTGTCTCTATGTCATTGCAAAGAGAAGTACTGCGCTTGATCATGTCTCATATAGGAATAAAATGTGTTTATTCCTGTCTCGTTCTAACCCTTTTTGTATAGTACATCTCATGACAGCCATGGGCAGAAAAACGGTGTGTTTCAGGCTGTCATTGTTCGTCTTCTTGACGATGCCATATATATAACAGTTCTGTGCATTTACCTTCTGAGACAATGGTACGATCGAAATTTACAGGAAGAACAAAAGCACCTATTGTGGTTGTGGTTTGTTGTTTTGACTGCAACCCTGTATCTCCTAGCTGTGTAACACTTAATTATCTAGTCTGTGTGCCCATACTTAGACTCAGCAAGGCTTTTTTTACATGGTCAGCTTGATGTCATGTTTCCCAATAGGTGTGTAATTGTCTGCCTCATCTGCGTCATTCTCCAGAAGACAACAGAGCCCATCAGAAACATTCCAGTTGGTTTCTCACCGTGCTCGACGTGAGGCCAAGAAGGGAACGGGTGTTACTTTCGACTAAAACTCTCATCACATGGTTCCGGAGGAGAGGCACTCTACTCGTACCACTCAGCACCAGACCTGACTCTCACCAGCCACTGAGGAAGTCCTCGTCAGACGGAACAGGAAGGAAGGACAAAATGCACTTTGCGTCACCACATGCTTCCCTCTGCGTCTCGTCGCGTCTAACTTCTACATTCTAGCTTCGGCTCCGGTGCAGACAGTCCGGCATGTGTAGTTTTAATTGAATATCTGATTTTCTTGGGGTTGAAAAAGGGCTTAGCAGGCTTAGTAAGGCCCCCGCCACCCCTCCTCCCCGCCTCAACCTTCATATCCTCTTTCCTTGGTAACAACCCCCCCTTCAAGTCACTACTTCTCTCTAGTCTTCTGGTGCGGCAGGAGTGGTGAGGATGAGCACAGGGGCAGATGGGACTCAGTGTGCGGACTGACAGCTGAGGGAGAAGCGTGAGGCTCTGTCTGGACTGTGGCTGAGGGAGAAGCGTGAGGCTCTGTCTGGACTGTGGCTGAGGGAGAGCGTGGGGCTCGTGGACTGTGGCTGAGGGAGAGCGTGGGGCTCTGTCTGGACTGTGGCTGAGGGAGAGCGTGGGGCTCTGTCTGGACTGTGGCTGAGGGAGAAGCGTGGGGCTCTGTCTGGACTGTGGCTGAGGGAGAGCGTGAGGCTCTGTCTGGACTGTGGCTGAGGGAGAAGCGTGAGGCTCTGTCTGGACTGTGGCTGAGGGAGAAGCGTGAGGCTCTGTCTGGACTGTGGCTGAGGGAGAAGCGTGAGGCTCTGTCTGGACTGTGGCTGAGGGAGAAGCGTGAGGCTCTGTCTGGACTGTGGCTGAGGGAGAAGCGTGAGGCTCTGTCTGGACGTGGGCTGTCTGGCTGAGGGAGAAGCGTGAGGCTCTGTCTGGACTGTGGCTGAGGGAGAAGCGTGAGGCTCTGTCTGGACTGTGGCTGAGGGAGAAGCGTGAGGCTCTGTCTGGACTGTGGCTGAGGGAGAAGCGTGAGGCTCTGTCTGGACTGTGGCTGAGGGAGAAGCGTGAGGGCTCTGTCTGGACTGTGGCTGAGGGAGAAGCGTGAGGCTCTGTCTGGACTGTGGCTGAGGGAGAAGCGTGAGGCTCTGTCTGGACTGTGGCTGAGGGAGAAGCGTGAGGCTCTGTCTGGACTGTGGCTGAGGGAGAAGCGTGAGGCTCTGTCTGGACTGTGGCTGAGGGAGAAGCGTGAGGCTCTGTCTGGACTGTGGCTGAGGGAGAAGCGTGAGGCTCTGTCTGGACTGTGGCTGAGGGAGAAGCTGAGGCTCTGTCTGGACTGTGGCTGAGACCATCTCCAGTCATGGGATGCTGCAGTGTGACCCAGAGTCATTCTGGGATTGACGAAGTGGGCCCTGATGAGATTGAGCTGCTGGAGCTGTCGGGAGATCATTCTGGGTAAGGGGTTTTCTGTTCATGATTCTGCACACCTTGTAACTTGAATGTTTTACACAAATTAATTGTCCCTTACGATCAGAAGTGATTATCAGGAAGCCGTAGCGTTGACAAACTCTGGTTAGTTTTTCCCAAAACAGTCAAAATGTTAACATTATGACTGAAGTTCTGTCAAACATCAGATATGTAGACATCCAAACTTTGAAATCAACTCCATGTTTAGCATTTTAACCATGACTGGCTGAACTCTGAACTTTGAGCAGTTTGACAGTTCCAACAATGACAGTTGGATTTGTTTATGTTGTTGTTGATTGTTGAATGATGTTGTGTCGTCTGGTCTGAATGTGGTTAGTTGGTTGATGAATCTGGAAGACAGCAGTTTCAGTTTCACAGCAGTCTTTGACAGGATGTGCTAGATACAACCTCTCCCTGGTCTGGTCAAAACTGGTCAAATTTGACTGTCTGATCTTTTAAAAGTATTTGTATGTAAAGTTATAGAGGGTATCATATTTGAGTATAAAGTTATCTGTCAATCAGGTGATCCACCACAGGCCCAATGCAGACAGATTTCCTGTACCTGCACAACTATTGTAGAGGATAGCAACACAATCTGGATTTACGATCTTGTAAATGTGTTTTTTGTTGTTGTTGTTGAATGAAACCATCCCAGTTTGGAAACATTTTGAACTGACTGCTCGAGGTCCTAAAAAATCAATTTCTTGATCATTCAGGCCCAAAAACAAGCTGTGGCGGGAAAGACAGCTTGACTCGTGAGGTTGTGAACACAGTGACGCATCAATAATGTGATTAGCGGTGGTTGATACTGTCACAACAATTAAAGAACAATAGCCCTGCATCTGAGCGCCAGCCGAGCCCGCAGCCTGACGTGGGACTGGGTCTGGCTGTGCCCCTCGGTGGAGGAGGGGGATTACTAGAAGGGCCAAACACACCGGGAGCTAACAGACTGCATGTGTCCAAACTGTGAGAAGCCCAGGGATTAGCTACAAGCAACACACACACACACGTGCGTGTGCATGCACATACACAGACACTTGACACACGAACATGTGCACGTTCATACAGGCACACACACACACACACAATTGCAGACACACAGATTAAATAGCTTGACACACACACTTATGTGGTTGTGTATGAATAAACACACAAACACACCTCAATTTGCGGTCAAATGAAGTACTTCTAGAAAGCCACCAACATGCACTAAGGAAATAGGATTTAGGAAATAGCTGCAAGTGCATCAACAGTTATGGCTGCACCTGATGAGCACAGTCAAGAGGCGTCAGATGGCTGCGTCTGCCCATCAGACCCAAAGTAATCTGCTTATGTCTGGTGGGGTGGAAGGGTGGGGTGCGGTGGGGAGGGGTGGAGGGGTGGGTGGGGTGATGTGGGGTAGGGAGGGGTGGGGTGGGGTAGGGACTAGGCTAGAGGTGGACATTGGGAAAGGGAACAGACAGTGTTATTGACCACACCATAGTCAATATTTGAACTGCAAATTTGCTTCTGCTGTCAGGAAAATTCCTGAATCTGGATACAGTCGCTTTGTTAAAAGTACACAGGTCACATGATACTATTCCCTGTGTAACATTGGTTCAGGATATGGAGTTTAGGAGAGACCAGGCTGCAGCTCCTTGTGAGGAACGACAAAGACGAGCCACTTGATCCCAGACCATCAGTGCGACACCTTGAACCGGAGGTTAGTCCACAGAAGAGGTGTAAGTGTGTGTTTGTTTATGGGTGTGTGCATGTGTGAGTGTGTGTGTCCGTGCTGTAGGAAGACACAGGCCGTTTGACAGAACAGTTTGTATGAAGAAATGCTGTGAAAAACATTGAGTGCAATATTTCCTCTTTGTACAGTCATTAGTCAGAGCTCAGCTAACAGTATTAACAGATGACATGAATCATGGTCCACATACACTATTTCCACATCACAGGTGATATCATGTTTAGTTCCTGCTTGTAAAACCAAAGATAGGACTAAAGGACTTACTTAAAAACTAAGATGAAAAGTGGGACCTAAAACCATGAAATGGAGGCTAAAGTAGGGAAGGGAAGGGAGGATCAGAAACAACAAATAAAGTTCTTATCGATTTTCAGTTTTATCTGTCGTGAATGTTTCCCCCTCTCTCCCTAGGTGGTGCTGTGGGGCAACAGCAGAGATGAGCTGCATCACAGGATCTACTCCCAGCCAATCAGGGACTGGGAAGGCCAGCCTGCTCACATGTATGGAGAGATAGTTCACTCGTCCCTGGTGTCTCTGCTGAACAGCTACACACAGGTACCATCTGCTAAGGTTACCTTTTATTAGGGGACTTCCATTGTTGTATCGTGGCAGCTGTGCCTCTGATGTCACTGCACATCAATGTCTGCAAAGTTATTTGTGGATTGACGTTTTGTGCTACCGTACATTGCATTACGAAAACATGCAGTTGGCATACACCATGAAGATACTGTATAGATATGATCATGAGTTGCTGAAACACAAACCAAAAACAGTGGAAACTAACCCGGGTTACTTCCCTGTTAAGTGCGTATCTGATGTCTGGGTACAATTTACTTATCGTCTGTGTGTGTGTGTGTGTGTCTGTGTGTCTGTCTGTGTGTGTGCGTGCATGTGTGTGTGTGTCTGCATGTGCGTGTGTCTGTGTGTGTGTGTGTCTGTGTGTGTGTGTGTGTGTGTGTGGTGTGGTGTGCGTGTGTGTCTGTGCGTGTGTGTGCATGTGCGTGTGTCTGTGTGTGTCTGTGTGTGTGTGTGTGTGTGTGCGTGTGTCTGGGTGTGTGTGTGTGTGTCTGTGTGTGTGTGTGTCTGGGTGATTTTCCACAGGAGATGACTGAACATTATCTAGTGCTGTTCTCCCTCCACTTGTTGATCCTGTCTCTGGATCATTCTCGACATGACTTTATCTATGGAGGCATGTTACCTCTCTCAGGACTCTCCTCGCAGATCCTCTCGCTGGACCACGACGCCTCAAACTCCTACGTGTTCCAAATCAGTGGTGAGCCCAACGACTCATCATTACAATCACACACAGCATCACAATCACACACAGCATCACAATCACACACAGCACCACATTCACACACAGCATCATATTCACACACAGCATCACAATCACACACAGCATCACAATCACACACAGCATCACAATCACACACAGCATCACAATCACACACAGCATCACAATCACACACAGCATCATCATATCACACACAGCATCACAATCACACACAGCACCACAATCACACACAGCATCACAATCACACACAGCATCACAATCCCACACAGCATCACAATCACACACAGCAGAAGAGAACCAAACCGTTTCAAACGGACATTTCCCCCTCTTGTCATCGTCCCACCAGGTCCGATGCTGGACTCTAAAGTATTTCTGTGTGCCAGCGCTGCAGAGCTGGAGATGTGGATGGACCATCTGGAGGAGAGGAGATACAGGGCTCTGTCACAGCCTCTAAGCCCCTCCCACTGCGCCCTGTCCTACCTGGTAAGGTGTTCACCCGAGTGAGGCGTTGAAGGTTGAGTGGATTCCGATTCAGAGAGAGGTGTACACGACAGTCAAGGATGTCAAATCGATATCAATGTGCGCTTTAGTTACCCTGCGACGAAACCTGGAAGAAGGAGGATCTGAAGAAGTATCTGCTCCAGGCTCCGATCTGGGAGTGGGAAGGTTCTCCTATACAACACATGGGTCCACCAGGATACCTGTCTCTTGTCCACATCATCAACACAGACAGACAGGTGAGACAACACACGCTTCCAGGACCAATCGGCTCAAGGTATTTCAGTTACCTACCAAAGTTAACTTAAAAGCAATAAATGGATTGTTTTTTGCAGGGACTTCAAGAAAGACTTATGGTACTCTTTCCTCAAGAGGTTCTTCTGCTGTCCGTTGATAACAAGCGTCTCAATTTAACTTATGAGGTAGGCTACTTTTAAATATAGGCAACATGATGTGGAAACACTGGGTTCATGGTTTCACAATAACCCTTCCCAGGTTTTCCTTGTGTCAAAACCAAGTAGTACATTTCACATACGGTCCAGCAGACAATGGGATTTGTGTGATTGAAGACATTTTCATTCTTACACCACAATGGAGATGTGTGCAAGTTGAGGGTGACAAGTACAGATGTAATCAAATCTACTTTAAGAGTTGTTAAACATAAGCATATTGTTAAACAAAAACACATCAATCAGAAGATGAATGGAGGTTGTCATCCATTTTGGCAGGGTTCAATTACGGGGGGGCTTGGGGGAGAGGGGGTTTGTCCCCCCTATTTAAGACTTGGACCCCCCAAAAGAGATCAAAACAACAGGTCGGAGGTATCGATACACGCCCTGGAGAAGAAGTTGACCCCCCCGATTGTCATTGTATTATTCACACTGTTACTAAACATGCCTGTCTCAAGTCAACACTGCTCACACTGTTACTAAACATGCCTGTCTCAAGTCAACACTGCTCACACTGTTACTAAACATGCCTGTCTCAAGTCAACACTGCTCACACTGTTACTAAACATGCCTGTCTCAAGTCAACACTGCTCGCACTGTTACCGAAGCTCTACTTTCATTTGGCTTTAGGGTAGATTACCTCGGAAAACCATCAAAGCCGTGGAGAGGTCCGCCTTGCCTGGAAGACTGCAATTTGAGTTGACAGGTAGCGTGTTCATACATTATGTACTGTTCTTGTATTCGTCCATGTTTAATGTGCTGACGTGTTAAATGTGCATCTGTTAACTAGCATGGTAATATGTGTGGTGCAGGTGATTTTATGGATCCCATGCAGGTATCCTGCACCTGTGCAGAAGACTACCAAGACTGGATGTTCCAGTTACAAGAGGTATGGCCTTTAAACTTTGTGATGAACAGACGCACAGAATAAATCTGTCTGTTATTAATAATCCAATCTGTCCTTTACAATATAGTATACAGATGATCAGAAACCTAGCTTAATCAAAATGGTAATTGAAGTGTCTGGTTTGTTTTCTTTATAGCCGGAAAGTAATATTCAAGGTACCTCAAACCACACTGCTCCACCTCTCATACCACAGAAGAAGAGGAGCAGGAATGAGTCCCAGGAACCCATGATCACATGACTGAACTACACACAGGACGATGTCATGTCTGAACCACACACACACACACCAGGACATTGTCATGCCTGAACCCCACACACACCAGGATGATGCTATGACTGAGACCCACACACACACACACACACACACACACCAGGATGAGAGCCTCAGACTTCTCGGTCAGGCTTCTGTCTCAGTGGTCCTGGTGTGGATGGTGTTATGTACATATGCAATCTGTATTTGTAGTGGTACTTCAAAAAGAAGAGGTTGCTGTGAAGCCGTAGACAGGATGTATCATACAACGGAAAGTATAATAGTGTATTATTCTGAATTTTAGAATTAGACCTGCGAGTAAATCGTGTAGTGATACTTTTAGTTGTCTTTTGTTACAACAACTCTGATACAGATTGAATAAAATATTTTTCATAAACAAATGTTTGTACGGCCATGGCCACAAATGGTAAAGTACGCTATCAAAATCTTCCAAGCTGGCATTCACAACACAGTTTGAAGTATTTTCATTTATTTGAAGGGTTAGACATGTACATCATAGTGCTTACATCCAGTTAAACACCAGGCCCAGCTTCCCAGACATGGATTAACCCTAGTCCTAGACCAACATCTTTTTCAATGGAGATCTTAATTGAATTGCTCTCTTACTTAAAGACTAGTCTTAATCCATGTCTGGGAAACGGGGCCCCAGTGTATGGCCTCCCTCAGCCTTCAGCTATCCACGTCGTTCATCCACTGTCAGGTTATTTAAGGTTTATTTGAAAGAATAGGGCATATTTTTGGCGGACCTTGGCTTATATAAATTACAATTCAATATAGTGAATTAAGTGTTATACTATTCATTTCAACAGGTAAGTACATCTACAATATGAAATTTACATCATTATATCTCCATAGAGAATAACCAGCTATAGGAGCTTCAACAGGAAGGACTTAAATTAGTACTACAACTCAAAAAATATATCGAAGAACAGTAAATGTGCCACTGGAATTGTGAACATCTGTGTAGATGGTAGTGGTTGGTCAATGGTGCAAGCCTTTGCACAGGACAGCAATTCAATGGGTAAATCAAATCATACACTTTCAAGATTTGGTCTCTAATAACATTGGCGTGATGCTGTGGTGTTGTATGCAGTCATAGCAAGCATGAAAGAAAACGGCCGCTAACCAGCCCTATTGCTTACAGTCTGTTTAAGACGAGCCAGTATTTCGGTAAACACCTTGTTAGCACCTGCTGACACAACTCAAAACTCCCCCACTTCCACCACTTATAAAACTCAATATCGTCTCAATGACATGAAGCAGTTCTAGAAAAATACTTGAGCTGGGTAACCGTGAAAGTTTACAGTTTACAGTTTGACATTCTGAGTGTATAGAGTGAATTAAAGGTGTCTGTTTAAAAGAGCTCATCCTCCAGCTTCTGGGTGACACACTTGACGCGTATGTTCTCGCGGAGGTTGCGGAGACGTGCGCTTCGACTCGTGATCTCCTCAACATAGGTTTTGGGGAACCAGCCCCGCTCTCCATCGGACAGTCGAATGCCCTCCACCCAGCCTACGGATACAGGTTCAAATGATAACGGTCACTGTGACACCCTTAGCTAGCTCTGGCGTCCTGTATTATGTACGCATTTCAGGATGAGTAACAATAGGTCATTTATTTTCTTGTTTGCTGGATTTCCCTTTTAAAATTCAGATTTCCATTGTTCGTCAGGATTGAATCGGAGTCTTACCGTCACTTGTAATTGTCTTTGCTTGAAGAATATCCGCTTTCTCCAACGTTAGCTCATCGTGCTCCTGGGCTTGGTAGCTCCTTATGCACTGAACCTGCGAAAGATCTGAGTCCATACCATACAAAATAGAGAAAAAGTGATTTTCAAGACTTTAACTCAACATAATCCATAATATTAATGTACAATTATCGTTGAGAACTGAAATGTAATGGTACATTAATGCTAACAATTAACTTCTAACACACCATCGTTGATGCTGGCTTGTTCGATGTCCTCCAACGGATCAGATCGGAACATTGCTGTGATCCATCTCTGTTTCCCACTCCTGTGTGGACACAAAACAACACTGGTTGTAAAAGTCGTCTACAGCCCAATCTATCACGTAGATTGACACTGGGAATTAAAACAACGATGTAATTCCAGCGAGATGTATTCAGCGGGAACTGAATATTAATCTCACTCTGTATGGGCCTTGAGCAGGATCTGGTGTTTGAACTGCTGGCCTTCACAAAGCTGGAGGTAAAATATGAACCCTGAGATGCCTTGAACCTTCTGACCGAGGTCCTTCACCTTCAACTCCCCGATCTTCGCATGCACAAACACCATGAACTTCCAGGTGCTGCAAACAGGAAGAGGGCAGCGGGATTTACCACAGTTTACTGAGAACACAGGGGGAACAGATTTCCCTGGAGGCCTGAGGAAAGTGGTTCCCCACTTGTATATTACAGTCTGACTTTATAAAGTTGTAAATTGTAAGTACTCACTCTTTCCTCCTGGACAACAGAAGACAATCGTTGAACAAGTGTAGGTACACAGGTTTAGTGGGCAACTTGAACTTTGACCCGGAAATGCTCATAGTCTGCGTGTCCACCTCCAGCAGTTCACCGTGCTTCACCAGCCAGCGAGACTGAGAGATCAGAGGGAAGATCTGGCGTAGAGAGAGAGAGGGCAGAGAGAGGGAGAGAGAGAGGGCAAAGAGATTGGGGGCGTTGAGAGAGAGAGATTTGTGCCAGTCATTCTAGGGTGTATTTATTTAGTCACTCATTGCAGATAACATCGTAAGTATTTTATATCCTTGACTGTTGTTATTGTGATTTAAAATGGGACATTTAAGAGATTATATCAGGTTTATGTACCTTGCCCTCAAAGTTGATTTTCTTATTGAGGTGAATTAGCTCCTCCATCCTCTTCATTGACTGCACGCTGGAGTTACATTCCTTTATGATCTATGAAAATACAGTGGTTAATACTGTGTCACACATTTGACATTGAAAGAAAGACGGCCTTTGTTTATGCCTCTTCAAAGACAGCAGCAGTGTTGTCCGCTGTTTGAGCTTGTGTCTAACTCTGAGCCTGTGTGAGCTTGTTATTGGCAGGAACAGGGCTACCTTTTTCAGTTCATTGAAAGCCTTGGTGGCTGTGTCCTCATCGCGAGAGCCTGGCGTCGTCCTCTTCAGAATGTTCTAGAAAACAACCGTGGCACAAAACTAAAACATCGAGACAAAACTAAAAAACCGTCCTCGTCTTTCTGTCACACAGTGCTAATGTCAACTCTTGAACAGCAAAGAGTTTCTGTTAAGTCGTGTTCTTTTGGAAAGTCACTCGGTTGGAAAACTACGTCCTGTCCGCTATCCCTTGCACGTAATGGGTCCTGTACCTCCACCAGCATCTTGAGCCGTGTTATCCGCTGAAAGGGGAGGATGAGGAAGGAGGTGAGAGGAAGACGCTGGCAGATGGGATCTTCCTCCAAACGAGCCAGAATACCAGGGAAGCGTGGATTCTCCTGCCTGAGTGGAGAAGAGGCTGCCATTTAGGGAGTTCATTTTAGTCGTCACACATACCTCGTCATTGCCGTCATTTTCACATTCAGTTTGAAACGAGCCCGAGTGGAAAGACGAGTGGAAAACACACGCAAAGTAAGACTTGCTCACAGCAGGCGCTGATAGGTCTGTTCCTGGTAGGCCTGGTTGGTGACGTAGGGGAGGTAGACCCTGCGCAGGGCGGGACAGTGGGCCAACACAATGTCACAAACGTCGAAACGCAGTATGTCCTCCTCCAGCCTGTGCTCCAGGTCTTGCAGGAATCTAAACGTAAAAGAGAGATTCAGAGAGAGAGAGAGAGAGAGAGAGAGGGGGAAAGTGAGATCATTGATTAGTGACTAAAGATGTGATGGAAGCAGTGGGGTAGGTTTGTTTTCAAACGGGGGTGGGACTGGGACATCTATCTTTGATCGAGGATACAGACGTTCAACATTTTCTTAATCTTCTTCTTTGTCTTCTTAATCAAAAGTGGGGGGGACGGACAGATTGGACGGACAGATTGGCCCCCGGATGGAAGATAAGTAATTAGATAGAAGTGAGACTCAGGTAAGGCGACTGGGGGTTTGGAGTGTAGAGAGGTCTGCCTGTACCTCTCGCTGACGTCCTTGACCTCAGGGAGCTTGGAGAAGAGCCACTGTCTGTCCTGCACCCCCAGACACTCCCCCAGGTCCTGGGACTGCATGAAGTGGTCCACAGCGATGGTCAGGCTCCGGATGTACGACGCCTCCGACGTCACCAGCTCAAACTTAGCCTGCCGTCGCGAGGGACGTTGACAAACAAACAAACAAAACAAACAAAAAACCTTGTTGGCATGAATTTCAAACCGACAGAAGTGAGTGAGGAATGGGATGTTGTGCTGCGTTCAGCTTCACCTCCTGTAGCTTGCACTCCTCGTTGCTGAAGTTGTCCAGCTGGCCGCTGGTCCGGACGTCGGGGATGTCTTGCCACAGGGAGAAGGCGGAGCCGCGCGACGAGCGGAAGGAGCTGGACGGAGACAGATTGGACGGAGACGGGGTGTCGCCTGACTCCTCCTCCTCTCTCGGCCCCTCCTCCTCCGTGCCCGGCTCCGCCCCCTGCTGCCTCTGGATCTCTCTGTTGATGGCCACGTCACTGTACTCCTGGTACAGAATGGCTGAGAGAGGCCGAGTATGCGAAAGGGGAGAGGAGGAGAGGAAAGAATGTCGGTTGAAAGGAAAAGGCTACTTTAATCAAAGGCATGAGGTAATTAAACTGTCTCAGCCTAATTAAACTTCCTCATGATATACACTATCGCCATGCCAGTCAAGCAGAGTATCACCATAGTAGCACTCACAGCTGGGAAGAAATCGCGACAGGCGGTTGGAACTGCTGAGAGTGGGAGGAGAGCAGAAGTCCTCCTCCGCCGACTTCTTCCTCATGCTGCGGAGAACACGTACGAGATGTTAACGTACGTCCGACGAAACGCGGATTCCCAATTCGAATCTGGGATACCCCGTCTCGATTGGCTCTTGATCACCTGAGTTTGGTGCTCCATCGATGCAGCGTCATGTTGCCGTCTGTGGGGGTCAGAGGTGGGACGGGTCCTACAGGACTCTGGGGGGCGCTGTCACAGGATCCTCCTGAGCAGCGGTGCCTGGATGTGGACTTACCTGCAGAGCAGGAAGGCAGCAGGTAAGGGGGAGAAAAGCAGAAGAAAAGAAAAAAACCTGAAACGTTTATTTATTTATATAAATTCAGTTTTTGGTCGATGCGATTTCTGCACAGCTCAGACAAAACGTCTAGCAGTAACCGGTCGGTGCTGGTGTTCCTTGAGACGGCTACTCACAGTCAGGGTTGGGGCTGAGGCTGTTGGGATTCTGCCGCTCTCTGGAGGCCACGCGAGCCGAGAGGGACTTCCCAAGCTTCAGGGTGAAGGAGTTCTTCCTCTGGGACAGCTGCAGTCTGGAGATAAGCTCCGAGGCTGAGAACCGCCGCCGCTCGTGGTCTGTCGAGCGGGCACGAGTCGAGGCGCTCCCCCTGGTGGCGAGCGATGTCTCTGCAGCGCCGCAGTCCTCCCTGATCCCTGGTATGGAGTCTTCAGACATCTGCAGTGGCTCTGTGGGTAACAGTAGAGTCTTTGGGCAGTTTGACGTTTGGTGGTCCACAGCCTCTGTTGACAAGGGACTCGTTGCCTCGTCCAGGAAGGTCCCGCCCTCTGGGTCCTCCTCCAGGAAGGACGCAAAGGATCCTGGGAAAAGGTAGTCAGTGTCCAGGACGGGGCTGTTAAGAGACTCGTCGCTCAGACAGTCTGGGGAGTACACTCGCATTTTACGCCCTGGAACAAGACATAAACAACACTATAGCAGAACTATAACTATAGTAACTTGGCTACTAGATGGAGTGCAAAATGTGTCCTAGCTCATTTGCGCACACTTTTTACTCGCTGACAAAGTTGTAGGTAATTTATACATGCTGATCAAGTCGAGTGTCGCTGTGGACTCTGCACTTACGGATGGACTTCTCTTTGATGGGAGCCCTGCGACGTCCTTCTCTGGGGCTTATAGGTGTCTGGGCTCTGGAACCCTGGACCCTCTGGGGAGGGTGGGGAGCCAGGCAGCTGAGAGTCCCAGGAGTCCCTGTCTCTGTACAGGGAGGACAGAGGGAGAGTCAGGGGGAGGCTGAGGGCAGCAAAGAGGGGACGGCACACGGTGGAAACCTCCAGGGGCTTCTCCTTTGACGAATCCGTTCTTGCGTTGTTCTGGGCATCTAACTCATCGTCGCCCCCTAGGGACTGGGCGTCGAAGCTCAGGTCTGTTCCAGTGTCTCGATCTGGCTTGTTTCTCTGGTTTCCATGTTGGGCCCCATTGACTGTGTTGTTGAGGCTGTCCAGAGAGAACGGGCTGTGCTTTGTGTCCAGAAGGCTGGACTTGAGGCAAGCCTGTCCGTTGATTTTGGGCGTCACTGGAGGTTGTAGCTCGATAAACGCCAGCGTTTCTTGCTGGCACACGGCAATGTGCTTGTGGTGGCATGGCCTCAGGAGGGGCCTGTCATCCCGGGCCTCGCTCAGAGCCTGGGTCTCGCCTGAGCCAGGGATCCACATGCTGGGGCTCTCTCCTCGGCAGCGGAAGGCGTGGAGGTGAGGCTGGAAGTCAGGGAGAGGGGAGAATCCATACCCGGGGAGCATGGCTGAGAGAACGCATGGGAGCTGGGGCAGGGGAGAGGAGGAGAGAAAGAAATACATTAATATATTTGATATTTGAAGATATTCGATATATGGATATATCTCACTGAAAATACGGAGAAACGACACACTTGGACCAGGGAACGCCTTAAAAGTGGGTCATGCCTCAGAAAACCATACCAGCAACAAAACCATATTGAACATTCAGCAACGTATGACTTGTCATGTCGCCAGATGATTCCCTGGAGTGAATCAAGTGTGACACAGCGTGGGACAGGCCAGAGTGTTCCAGGACAAGCTTCTGGCAGGGCTTCTGGAACTGTCCTGGAGCTGTCCTTTCACTGTACACTACTTACTCATATGGTACGTTTCCAATAATACCTGTCAAACATAATCATATCTGTGTCTCACAGGATATATAGCCCATTGAAATCCATTCATCTGGACTCACTACAAGGCAGCTAAACCAAGCCATGCATTGATTATATAAACACCCGAAACTGTGTTTATAACTGAGTGCTGATATTCTGACACGTGCAGGATGTGCTTCCCTCTAACTCACTCACTCACCTTCAGACACACACACACACACCTTCACACACACACACGTTCTCTCTCTCTCACACACACACCTTCACACACACACGTTCCCTCTCTCTCTCTCTCTCTCACACACACACACACACACACACAGGCCTCTGAGTCTGGCCTATGTGGCTGCTGATCCGTGTCTTCCTGCTCTTAATTAGAGGCTGCTTCACACACCGTTCTTAGCCCCTGTACTTATCCCCTCATCACACACACACACACACAACCCCTTCATCTTCATGTGCAGATGGCATGCTGGGCCGGGCCAGAGCTCTCTATGTCACACAGCAGATACAGCACAGACACTGATAAGATAGAGAACAGAGAATCCTGATCACGCTTGCCGTTCACCCTAGTAGACTCGTCTGTCTGTCTGTCTGTCTGTCTGCCTGTCTCTTTTGTCTACAAAACTTAAACTACCCATTTTCCTTTTTCCATCATTTTATCGTTTCTGAACAGGTACTCTTCTCTGTACTAGAATCACCACTCAGTTATCCAGGACATGCCCCAGTTAAAGTGACACACACACACACACTCAAGCATCCTCTTACCATAGACACCCTTGCAGGCACGTGAACATACACATAAACACACACCATGCACAAACATACACCATCCACCCTCTCCTTTAACACAACCACACCCACACACACTCTCTCTCCCTTTCCCTCTCTCTTTCTTTTGTCTCACTCTCTGACTTACACACACACACACACACACACACACAATCACACAGGCATGCCCACAAACACACACACACACACAAACACACACACAGGAGCAGACACAAACGGTTACCTGTTCCCTGTCCCAGACAAAGGCAGTCTTTATCCCACTGGGGAGGCAGGCCGCAGCACAGGACACCTGAGAGGGTGTGGGAACGTCTAACTGCTTCCATGCACATACAGTCGTGATACAACGCCTATTAACTCTATATTTTACTCTATAGATATTAGAACTCACCTGGCAAAGTAAAGCCGGCGAACAGTTTATACTTGGGATAAGTGTGGTTGACATTCACACACTTGGTTTGTATTGGCATGATTTCAGCACATAGGCCGACAGCAATTCCAGGCGGATAAATTAAATAACTCAGGATGACTCCCTGTGTTTGTAACAAGCAACATTTTAATCTGCAAAAAAAACAAAAACACTTACATTCATATGAGGCAGGTGTTATGTGTTGATGTTCTGTTTGTCCCTTCTGGTCACCCGTAACGCCCCCCTTTCTAGCGGATCTGGAATATTGTATGCAGTCCGTTAAAGGAACGAGTAACATGGTTTCAACTCCCACCTCATGTTTAGTGTCTTTTCTAGTCGTATAAGGTGCACTATACAACAGAGGCATGTTAAGTGTCTTTTCTAGTCGTATAAGGTGCACTATACAACAGCAGGGGTGTGCATGCCATGCACTGATATCATTGTCACAACGCTACGTATTCAAAGGGTTTATAATTTGCCTTATCATAAGATGTTATTTGTGAGTGTTATGGACTTTGCTTTATGAGGTTCTTCCTGTAATCTCTGAAGGCCTCTGTTAGACAGAATGTCTACATAGTTAGTTAATGAGTAGCACCTTGGCATAGCTTCTATGGCAGCTACAGTACCGTATGATTAAAGTCGAGGATTCGACATTGATGTGCATCTTAATCCCTTAATAGAATAGATTGCTTGCTCACATGAACTCAGTGCTGATTTATCTTCATGAAAAGCTCTGAAACTATTACAGTTAGACTCTAAAAAGTGGCCGGGCACTTTGGTGCAAAGGTCATGCAGTAGGTAAATGCGTCATGTGACTTCCCTCATAATGATTTTGTTTTAACTGTAAATGACAATAACCCGACACAGTCAGGTGGGGCTGAACGGTTAGGGTTATTAATCAGAAGGTTGCCGGTTTGATTCACCCTACTTCTCTCTGGGAAAATGTCCCTGTACTTACTGTAAGTTGCTCTGAATAAGAGCGTCTGCTAAATGACTAAATGTAAATGTCTGCACCCGCCGCCTCCAAAGCACATCGCTCCCATCAAACTCATTCTATGACCGTACTTTGTCTCTCAGTCCAGTTTGAGAAATTCATTCTCTTCAACTGCCACTAAATCCGGTCTAAACCTTTCACGCCTCCGCGGGTAGATCATAACATTGGAAAAAGAAAGCCTGTTTAAAACGGTGGCTTATATCCCCTCCCCTGTCTGCCCATCTTGTCTCTGTCTAATAAGTCTCTGTGCGTGTGTGCACGTCTGTTTGTGTATGTGAGTATGTGCGTGCATAAATGCATGTGTTTTTGTGTGTGTGTGTGTGTGTGTGTGTAAGTGTGTGTGTGTGTGTGTAAGTGTGTGTGTGTGTGTGTGTGTGTGTGTAAGTGTGTGTGTGTGTGTAAGTGTGTGTGTGTGTAAGTGTGTGTGTTTGAGCAGGCGGAGTGCAGAGGCCTGGCAGGGAGGTGCGACCAGGTCCTGTGTGTGTGTGAGGCAGCGATGATGCCCAGTCGCAGAAGAGTACTAATTGTCTTGAGGCAGACAGGAAGACTGCTCTCTCAGACCCACTGGGTTACACTGCACTCTCAGACCCACTGGGTTACACTGCGCTCCCAGACCCACTGGGTTACACTGTACTCTCAGACCCACTGGGTTACACTGCACTCTCAGACCCACTGGGTACCCTGCACTCTCAGACCCACTGGGTTACACTGCGCTCCCAGACCCACTGGGTTACACTGCACTCTCAGACCCACTGGGTTACACTGCACTCTCAGACCCACTGGGTTACACTGCACTCTCAGACCCACTGGGTTACACTGCACTCTCAGACCCACTGGGTAACCCTGCGCTCCCAGACCCACTGGGTTACACTGCACTCTCAGACCCACTGGGTTACACTGCACTCTCAGACCCACTGGGTTACACTGCACTCTCAGACCCACTGGGTTACACTGCACTCTCAGACCCACTGGGTAACCCTGCGCTCTCAGACCCACTGGGTTACACTGCGCTCCCAGACCCACTGGGTTACACTGCACTCTCAGACCCACTGGGTTACACTGCACTCTCAGACCCACTGGGTTACATCAGAAAGACAACCCAGTCTTTCGGCAGAGACACGCTCAAGATCCACTACCCACAAACTATTATAGACACGTTTGAAGAACGACTGAGGTTGTTGTAACTATCAGGGCAGTATACCGTGTATGACACTAAGGTGACACAGATCAAAAGTGTCACACTGTGTGTGAGGAGAGATGATAAATTCAGCATATGTTTCAAAATAAGAGAAGAACAGCAAACAGCTGAAGGAACACTCCCTAAGAGCACATCTGAGCATCCCAGAAGACGAGGGGACTATCCGTCTTACAGCGCGTGGAAAGAGGATATCTATGTTTTCATTAGGGCCGTGGTAGAATGTGGGTCAAAGAGTTCCATTGTATGAATCAGCCTTCTGCTCAGTGTACACACAGGTGAGCTTCCCAGAGGCAAGGAGAAAGACACCTGATGTTTACACATGCAGTGGGCTCTAATCCTGTTTTTAAGCCCCGGGGGCAACTAGCCGTGTCCTACGAAGACACCATGGAGGCCCATACTGACAACCTGGCTTAGGGTATCACAAAGAGCTGACACATGGAAGACCTTGGGTGGACCGCACCTGAATGTGGGGCAGTGTGACGCCAGCTGCCTTTGATTGAAAGCGACACAACGTAAGAAAGGCTCGCCGTGACCCCAGACGACCCCCGTGACCGGCTGCGAGGCATCACGGCTAATAGAAACCGGCAGCACAAACAACGAAAATCGTCCTTAAAAGCCCACAGAAATGGGGAACATCTCGCATGTAAACGCCAAGACTGGAGCACTTTGCCTTCCCACTCCCACATCCTGTCTTTTTCACAACCCCCCTCCCCATCCCTCCCCCCCCCACCCAGTCTCACCCCCGCCAAACAGACAGACTGTGTTAGTGGACGCATGGACGCACAAGAAAACATTTCGAAGCTCCTCACCACAGTAACTTGTTTTAAGATTTTCATGGTTCATGATTCATTAAGTTTCATGGATATCAAGCACTGAAGTGGGCTCTATAAAGATTAGGTCTATGATAACGATTTAATTAACTAATGACTCTGAGATAACGTCTAAGGCCAAAGAATAACCGTTAACATTAAGGTCGTTAAGTACCAATTTTTGGTTAAGGAAGACTCAAACGGTTTTGTTGAGGTTCTTTGCCCTCAAACTGTCAATCCGATATGTTAGACCTGATTACCTCAGTATTACATTCATAGGATGACCTACTCTGAACAACTTGCTGATAGGCCTATATCTTGTGTTCCTACGCGTCCGGTTCGAAATCCTTTCTCCACCCTGTCTTCTCTATCCCTGTCTTCTCCATCCCCGTCTTCGCACTCAATCCCCATTGCTGTTTTTCAACCAATCCATCGTTTTCTTGTCGTTGCTAATGTTTGTTAGCTGGACAGGTATGGACAAGTCATCCCCAGCTTTGCTTGTTGTGAAACCTGATCGAATGTCAGAAACACACCTTGACGCTGACCATGGAGCAGGTCTCACGGCATATGTTTCTGCCCGTAGGTGAAACTAAATAGCAATAAAAACTAAAGTGTGCAGTCATTATGATTAAGTGGTGAATAGGAGGGAAGCTAACTGGCGACAATACAACAGATAAAGAACTCTATAATTATCTCCCAAGCTAGCAGCCGCGTGAATCGTTTAAATCGAATTATTATTCTATAAATATTCTATAAATGTATCTAATGTGCATTTTCAACAAAAGACCATTCAACTTTTAAACTGTAGCCTATGAATGAACCTGAGGGATTGTGTGAAACTCACTTTATTAAAAGAGCTACCGTGGCTAAGTCCCAGTCTGACACAGCCTGAAGGCTACAGTCCTAGACAGATGTGCATGCCACTCAGGCGGAGAAGCGCCTCATTCACGCAGCCACAGGGCTTGGCCTCTGTTAATGCTTTTACATGCAGTTATACAGCGGGGGAAACTCTCTCCCGCACACACAAGAAAAGGAAAAGACATACAGGACATTTTCTCAAATTTGGCAGCAATTGATATCGAAATGTTACCAAAACACGAGTAGCCTACACCTGAGAAAAACAAGAAAATTCCATAATTTTTGATGCGTTTTGTTTTGGATGTTCACAGTGGGGTCTATAGATAGAAAAACAGAAAAAAAAATATAGGCCTATCTCGACTTTTTTAGTTGAACAATTGAGAACAACTTACACTGTCGATGTTTTCAGTCATAGTCAACTGTTTATGTAATAACCCAGCCTTAAGTAGCACATAAAATCAGAACCAAACACAATCACAATCAAACCAACAAATACGCGAAAAACACCTGAAAAAAACCGTTGCGTTTACAAAAAAATACAGGCTACTTTTTTTTCATTGATACCAGCGAGTTAAGTTACAAGTTCATGTCCAACTTCATTACCGCCCTGCCCCCATCCCCTTTCTACATTCCCTTGATTACAAGTCTCGTGTCATTCCTCTGAAATTACCGTGTGGAAGAGCGGCAGAAGACAAACAAAGACGCTGGACTTTCCACGTGCAGAGGCAAAGACCGCTATTAGTACATTGTAGACTATAGGTCACTGTTTTTTGGGGCCGAGGTGTGAGGGTAAAAGAAAGTGGTTAACCTCCATTAAATATCAGTGCGGATTCATTTAACAGGTGGCTTTGTTCATTCAGTCAGTTCAACACTTGAGTGTAGTTTGGTTTAAACCAGGTCAGTCGAAGCATTTCACACTGCCAGTCGAAATAGGCAAGTATGTCACTCTTGTGATCTGATTTTCATAGCACAGCCTCAGTCAGAATCTGAGGGAGTGTGTATTTATATGTCTGTGTGTGTGTGTGTGTGTGTGTGTGTGTGTGTGTGTGTGTGTGTGTGGTGTGTGTGTGTGTGTGTGTGTGTGTGTGTGTGTGTGTGTGTGTGTGTGTGTGTGTGTGTGTGTGTGTGTGTGTGTGAAAGAGCTGGATAGGCTATGATGTATGTGAGTCCAAGTACGATTTGCATACAAGGTCAGAGAGAGAGAGAGAGGTAAACACAGACAGGGTGTGGTACTGTCCTGTAGTGCTCCCTGTACATGTACTGTACACATACAGTCTGCACTGACTGACAGGTGATGGGGCAGGTGCTCCAGGCTGCAGCATAACAGATTTAGGGAGAGGGAGGGGGAAGAGAGAGAGAGGGGGAAAGGGGAGAGAGGGAGTGAGATACGGGAGAGAGGAAGTGAGATACAGGGGAGAGAGGGAGTGAGATACAGGGGAGAGGGTTCTTGGAGGTACATGGGCAGGATAACACTGTACTAAACTTAGTTCTACATCTCAGAAAGAGCCCATGACTGAAGTGCACTACTCAAAAAAGCTTAAGATCAAGAAATCACCCTTCGGCAAAACTCAAAAAGAAAGAATGTGAGTAGTAATAACTGGATAAAATACTATGGCATTTCCACGGATATTATCTGTCTAAGATGACCACTGAGCCCATGACCATTTAAAAACCCGGAGGCGTGCTACTTGTAAGAGGCCCTCAACCAAGCCAACATTACACTACACTCGTAGTGCACATGCACAGTAGTCACACCGTGACTCAATCTTTCACACACTACGCTGAACCAACCTACAGTCTTTATCTGAGACGGCACACACGCCGTTTGTCTGACCTCCAGCTGTTGTGTTGTCTGTGGCAGGCAGGTCACGGCTGAGCCAATCCGACAGACAACAAGGTGTGACATCACAGACTGTAGAATTCAGATCCATCCAAACACTTCCTTGTAGACTTGTCTACAAATCAGCATGGTTCAGGTGAGTCCTTTGGCATATGAAAATGCTTAATGTGCAACAAGTCTGCATTTAGACCACCTGTGTTGTGACTAGTATCCACAATGGATTAATCATGTCGCACTTCGTCATTTCATATCAAGGCACAGAAGCGTACACACAAACGTAGACACACTAGTCTGTCCGGATGACAGCACCCTTATTCATCGTCTAGACAGACAGAGAATCTAAGGGATTGTTGCACTTGCGTCCCCTTATCTTACCCTCTCAACTCAGAAGCATTTCTGATGAATTATCTATAAGCATCGAACTTAGAAGAAGTCTTTGGGGACGTGTCCCACTTCAAACAGGTCGGGGGGGGAAGCGTGCCTGAGAGCCAGTAATAGCCTCTCAAGCACTGAACACATATTGCCTAGCTGTTGAATGCCATCATTGCATCGTTTGTTTGTCCCTCATAAGAGAGTGTAAATAACTTAGGTCAATAGCAGTCCTAAGACAGAGCAGAGTAAATGGACAAACAACTTATAGAGGTTGTGAGAGAAGAAGAGAGAGAGAGGGGAAGAGAGAGGAAGAGAGAGAAGGGAGAAGTAAAGAGAGAGAGAGAACGAGAGAGAGGCTGGGTGTAAGAGAGGGAGAAGCCTCCCCCTGCAGAAACACTGCCTCTGACAAACACACACACACACACACACACATACAAACACACTCACACACATGGGTGCTCCTTGGTTTACAGCCTGGGGTCACTAAACCAGCTCGAGGACTGAGGAAGGTAGCAAAAGTAGAGAGAGAGTACGACAAAGCTCACATGTCCCTCAGGAAAGAGAGTTTATGCACCTCTGTGCCAAGTCTCAGCCATGTACAGTCTTTTTTAAAACCCATATCCCAGCATACTCCAAACGTGCTGCTACTTGCCCCGTCGAGCTGCAACTCAGCGCTCTCTCACTGTAGCATTTACAGTCAGGTCTGTGGGCTCGCAAATGGCTCATCAGCTATGCCAAAACATTATCAATTCAAACAACAACGCTGTATTGGAATACATTTTCATGTCGTGACCAAGCTTCAGAGGATATGCCTCTACTTGCATTAGTTATGAATGTAGCATTTGTTTTAGCATAATGTTATAAAGTTTGCGTCCTGTACCAGCAGTGATTTGTTGCATGTTTTGAATATTGTTTGGGTAAAGCATCATTGAACATTCTCCCTCTTTTCCTTCCTGCTTTTTAAAAAAAATAAACCATTTGAGTTTTTTTCTCTTCAGTGTAATTTGTTGTTGTGGGAATAACCTACCCAATACTAAAACTAAACGTACGAAATAGTAGTCTTAAAGCTCCTCTATGATCGGACTTTCCACCAGTGAGACTATTTCATGCACCATGCGGAGATAGACACAGCGCACCTGACATGCAGCCCAACAAAACTTTTCTAAAGTATGCACAAGGAACTGTTACCGCTATCACCAAACAAAACAACCCCCATTCCCCCCCCACCCCCCTCAGCCAGTCCTAATCTAGTGACAACCGACATCTGGTACACAATTCATTAGATTACAATTCAGGTTGTTCCTGCTACCAACACAGATAGTGACTCCCAGACAGACGGTATGGATGTATGTTGTACCTCATGGGTATCAGTATCTTGTGGGCTGGACCGCGCCAGCAGCCGTGCTCAGATCCCAGCCATCCTAGCGTGATCGTGGAGCCACTGTGTCATCCATGACTGCCTTGAGTTCCTCACGGCTTCTCTTCCCCCGTTGTCTTTCGGTTTTTAAACTCCACTCTTCCACAGACGGGACGGCAGGGCAGGAACGCGGTCCCGACGAGACGCTCCCACGCTCCTTCGTCCCAGCCTCCTCTTTTCTTCTCCTCGGCGAACAAAAAAAAAGAAAGAAGAAGAGAGGCAGAAACACTGTGCTGGCTGTGCCGGCTACTTACAATGCAGATCCCTCTTCAGGTTCTCTGCTCCCGTTCCTCGCTCACATTTCTCTCTCTCTCTTTCCCTCTCCGTCCCTCTTTCCCCCTCCCTCCCTCCCTCTCTCCCCCCTCCCTCTCTCTTTCCTTATTGCTCCTGTTGGGGAAGTGCACTTTCCCCGTTCCTGTCTCTCCTCCCTCTCTCCCTTTTTTTTTCTTCCTGTCTAATAGTTATTTAGTGTTTCATTTCAACACCTGCTTATAGAGAGAGAGAGAGAGAGAGAGAGAGAGAACGAGAGAGAAGAATGAGCTACCAGTCATCTACTTGGAAGAAAAATGGTTCCTTCTTTGTGTGTGTGTGTGTGTGTGTGCTGCGGTTAGATTTGTGTGTGTCAACAGAAGCCTGCTAGTGTGTAGGAAGCACATAGGGGAAGAAGAAAAGAGAGGTGGACTCAGTGGGTGAGGATTCAGGACAGTGTTTAATAAGAATGTGTGTGTGTCTGTGTGTATTCGTGTATGGTGAATGAGTGTGTGCACATGCCAATAGCTGCACTATGCATGTGTGTGTGCATGCAAGCCATAAACTAGCAGTTTGAAGAAAGAACTGGCAACTCATGTCGAAACTATCCTTTTAATTCATTCCATCTCTCTTTCACTCCTACAATTTAATCACCCCAATTACTCCCTAAACGGATCTGAAAGGAAGGGAAACAGGTTGCCACGGGCCGACACTTGCTTCAGCATTGATGAGCAACAAACTAACTGGCCTGAGATGACACCACAGACTACTCACAGTCTCAAACCGAAGAAAAACAAGGCACCGAGATCTGATAGATCTGAAACAGTAAGCCTTATTTTTGTTTTACCTTCGATCAAGCCATTCATTCGTAATTCCCCCCCCCTTCATTTAAAATGACAACAGAAATGTGCACATTAAAGTCTAGATGATTGTTCGGCCAGTACGTTGTGGGTTTCAATCCCTCTCGAGCATACATTGCATCACGGCGTCGAGTCCCCCCCCCCGTGTAGATTCCATACATAGTTTATAAGTCGCTTTGGATCAAAGCATCAGCGAAATGAATACGAGGTAAACAAACACATCAGGATGATTTGGGCTCTTCTCTCCGTCTGCGTCACAAGGTTGCAGTGGTGCAGGATTCTTTCCCCCTTGTACAGTCATTCTGCCCTCTGGTTTTACATGTCGGGAAGCTCTTCCAGGACGGCTACAGAGTTTGTATTAGAGTACAGTGCTGGAGAGGGCCTGGTGTCCGCGCAGCATACCTCTGCTACCTGACATGTACTAACGCACTCTTCCTCCAGGCACAACGGCAGAGGCACGCTCAGCAATCCAAACAATCAAAAAGTTGGTGAACTCGCAGAGAGAGAGAGAGAGAGGGGGGGGGGTGGAGAGAGAGAGAGGGGGTGGAGAGAGGGAGAGGGAGAGAGAAGGGGGAGACGGAGAGTTTGAGAAAGAGACAGGGGGAAATAGTATAAGAGAAGGATATGGAGAGAGAAAGAGAGAGAGAGAGAGAAGGGGGTGGAGAGAGAGGGAGAGAGAGAGAGAGAGGGTTGTTTAGCGAGAAAAGGAGTGATTCGAAGATGAGGGTAAGAGAGTGAGTCAAAGATGGGAGTGAGAGAATAAGAGAGAGAGAGAGAGAGAGAGCAAGAAGGGGAGAAGGGAAAGGACGGAGAGCGAGAGAGGGAGGAGGGAGGGAGATGAATAAAAAGAGCAGTTGCCCAAGGCCTCAGGAATATTTTCTAGAGGGCGGAGGGGCGAGAGAGAAATCATTAAGAGAAGAACACCTGTCTCTTTCTGACTCCCAATAAATCAACATAGTTTCATCTGTCTCTGTCCCTGTAGACAGACTGCACATTTCTGAGGTTGTGAAGTGCAGGGAAGGGCTCGAGGAGACATATCACTTTGCCAACAGTTTGTAGCATTTTAATTAGCAGAAGAAAACAAGAAATCTGTTCATCACCAATGAGCATTTTATCGTTCAAAAACAAGAGGCTTTGTGTTTCACATTCATCACGTTTATTTCCCAAAATAAAAACATTAAAAACAGACACACTTACAAGTCACATAGATGGACTTCCATCTTCAGTTTACATATTACAGTCGCGACTCTTAGACCAACAATATTCCCAATGTATTCAATCTCTATATAAATATAAAGCAATACTGTAGAAAAGCCATAAACATTTAGGCACATTATATTTACATGTCAGTAATGTAGCATGGCCTAAGAGAGGTGCAGATGTTAAATTTACGTTAACGTTGAGTTCAAAGGTCAATTACATTCCAACACTGTAAAATGTCAGTAATTATTTTTATAGTAACTGAAGGACAATAATTACCAGCTCACCGTCAAGCAGAATTGTGGATCAGCAAAAATGCATTTTACTCATCTCGATTCTATTCTGTAAACCTGGAACCTGGGTTCTAGCAGCCTGCACAAGGGGAACCCCCAGAATGTTCCAGCTTATCTTTCAGCACATGTGAATCACTCAGTTACGAGTTTGGTGCAAAATGCCAATCATGCAAGACATGAATTCAGGGTGCTGATGCTGGTTTGCAGAACAGAACTTGACGACACTGCAGTTTCAGAACCAGACCAGAGTTCTGCTGTAAACGATCTCACGGACTGACTGTTTCACACGGACAAGCAGCCAATGAGAAAATAAGTCAGTGTTACTATGACAACCCCTTTTTAAAAATCTATTTTGCGTATCCCACTGAACCCCCATGCTCCCCAACCCAACCCGCACATCCCAACACACACACACACACACTCACACACTCACACACACACACACACACACACTCCACCCCCTCCCTCTCTTCTTCTTCTTCTCACTGTGCACCCTCCAGCTTCCGCACTGCGGTCCTAACTCATGTTGCCAAAGGACGCGTCGCGTGCTTCAGGGCACACAGCAGAGTTGAGTTTGGACAGGGAGAGTTGGGAAGAGAAGAAAAACAGGCAGGCAAGAGTCTTCAGACCAGAGCAGCTTAAAACAGCTGACACATGAACCACTACAAACTGACACAAAGAGAACAGTTCACATAGCTTTTGTCTGAGTACACTACAATTGTTCC
>CAEFZP010001068.1:42500-121937 GCA_903064625.1 Mallotus villosus
AGGCACACACACACACAGCACAGGCACAGCACAGGCACACACACACACACACAGGCACAGGCACACACACACACACACACACAGGCACACACACAGCACACACACAATTTCAATAACTACATTACACTTTCAACATCATTTTTCACAATCACAATCTAATCATCATTAGAAAATGAATCTAGAATTCAACAGCCTCAAGGGACACTTACATCCTCATTCCTCATCCCAAACAGAGTTCCATAATGACCCGGGAACCCCACAAACCTGTCAATGACAAGGAACGAACAAACAGTTTACAACGGTTTGTCAGAAGGAGAACATGAGTTTAAAATGTGCTACTTGTTTCCCCTCACCTTCCCTTGAAGAAGGCCACATAGAAGGGAGAGGAGTAGAAGTTGACAAACTGGAACACAAACACCTTGAACGTGAACGCGTCTTCATACTGGGTCTGGGTTCTGTGCATCTCTGTACAACAACAACAACAACAACAGCATCATGTGTACAGTTATCACAGAGATACATTCATAAGAGGAGCAACCAGGGAGAGACAGCTTGACTTTACGCAGTAAAATAATGTGACCAGTGTCCTGTCTAAGTGTGGATATAAATGGTCAGTAAATAAAAGTAAGTGGCCACTACTGCGAGAGGCCCTACTGGATCAGTCAGTCCTGCGGGTGTTGGCAGAGTTACAGCGTTTCCGATTAAACACAGATTGTGATTACACACACACTCTGAAACCTCTTCTGTGAATACATTCTGACACTTAGAACCTTGTGTCTTTAGCACTGCTTCCCCTGCCAGGGGCTGTGTGGGCCAGCCCAGGGGGACAGGGTGGGGCAGCCCTGGGGGGACTGGGGGCCTGGTGGCCAGCCCGGGGGCCTGGGTGGTGCAGCCCAGGGGGCCTAGGGTGGGCCAGCCCTGGGTGGCGATGCAAAGCTGTTCTCACCCCATTTAGTGAGCTGCTCTGCTAACGCTGTGTAAACCTGCCCCATCAGCAGGATCAGGGCCAGATTCACCATGCTGCCCGAGATGTTGGCAATGTTTCCTGCCTGAGGAGGACACACACATATAGACACACAAAGACACACACACACATATAACATACACACACTCACACAAGCATCGCACACACACACACACGTCACATACACACGCACGTGCAACACACACACATACACACAAAGACACACAATGAAGGTCAAACACATGTCAAAGTGTTCAGGTTTCAGGGACACTAAGACTAAATTGAAATATTTTAATCAGAACCAATGCATGTGCTGGCACAAGCCATGTCTCAGTCAGGTGTTTGGAAGACCCTGCTCCTGACTCAGCATCAGTGTTGCAAAATGAAAATTCTCTCGAACTCGCTATTGGCTTTTCTGAAACGTAGCTAGATTACGTGATGACGTGAATTCAAACCAAACTGGGCCCATCCACACCATCGCTATATATAACATTAAAAAACAAACAAACTAAAAACATCCACACTATTGCAACTCTGGAGGTGGCGTGAGTTTTCGATGAAAACACGAAAGTACATACCCAGTTATTTTAATGCTGCTCAACAACAAAAACAGAAATTGCCAAAGTAGTGGAAAGTCGCCAGATTTGCCTTTAGTTGCTAGATGATCGTTTTTGGCTCAGGAAAGGTGAAGATGTACTGTGCTCAGCAGTAAAGTAAATGGTCAACACTGCTCAGCATACCTGAGTACGCAGGACAGCGCTCCCCGTGTCGTACATCTTGACACTGATGATTCCGCGGTACATGATGACTGTCACCAGGAAGATCATCACCACGCACAGCTGTGGGCAGACACACACGCAGAGAAACACTGCTACACTTACACACATTAACTGATATAGTACAAAACACGGTTCTGTCAATTACAACACGATTTATTACAGTATTGGAACCAATCAACCAACCACACACACACACAGAAACACAAACTGTAACACACACACTGCTACAGTGAGTCAGATGACTGAACGGTTAGGGGATCAGGCTATTCATGGTTTTCATGTGACGTCACACAGTCGTTGCGGCGCCATCATAAGGCCCGAATTGCAAGAAGTTCGGGGTAGTTATGTCATCCCTTTACACTAACCTGGACCCATGTTTTCTGATTTAGATTCATCACAGAGCCAGTACCACAGAGGTCACCATTTCTGAAGGCAAAAAATCCATCCATTCTCACTGAGGAGACCCGAGGAGAGGTTCGAATTCGTCCTCAAGATGACGGCCGCAACATAAAAGTCACGTGACTGAAACCCATGAATTACGGTAATCCGAAGTTTGATTCCCGTCCGTGCCAAATGACGTTGTGTCCTTGGGCAAGGCACTTCACCCTAATTGCCTCGGGGAGAATGTCCCTGTACTGACTGTAAGTCGCTCTGGATAAGAGCGTCTGCTAAATGACTAAATGTAAATGTACAGTAGCTCACCATGACGACGATGACCATGGAGCCAGTGAGCATGCGTGAGAGGCGGGCCTTCTCAGGGAAGTAGGGCTCCTTCACGCCGGTCACTGGGTTGTGCCCCATGGCGGGGGCCATGGCTGCAAACTCTGGCCTCGGACGCTCCTGCAACTCGCAGGCCATGTAGAGAGACACATCACTCCCAGAGGCTTAGAGAAACATGGCCATGAGGACATGGGGCGGATGTCAATGAATGTGGATGTACTTTCACTGTAAAAGTCTACCTGAATAGGAATCGCCATAAAGTACTTGGAAGGAAAATTCCAGTCAGGACTGAGGCAATTTCACTAAACAATTTCACCCAACTTGCAAACAACCGTTTATAAATGTTTCTACAAGCCTCGTTTTTACAGTGAAACCATAACGGTGCATAATGGCCGACCTCGTCCTCGTGGAAATCCATACAGTCCCAGTGGTGAGCCAGGGTGGCCATCTTGCGTTTCCAGTACTCCAGGAAGGTGACGGCCCAGAAGGACATGAAGACGCTGAAGAACACTGTACCAGGGTGATCGAACAGGTAGCCCATCTGCACACGGACACAATACAATGTCATCATGTTACACAGTACAGGAAGGCACCACATTATAGTCTCGTGATATTTGGTAAGACGCCATATGTGGTCCTGTGAAGAGAGAACAACGACATTGTTAAGTTTCGGTATCGTGTCCTTTGTTCCGGATTTACTGGACGCTCCCATGGAAGCCAAATTACGTTGTGTCATTGGGCAAGGCACTTCACCCTACTTGCCTGGGGGAGAATGTCCCTGTACTTACTGTAAGTCACTCTAAGAGCATCTGCTAACTAACTAAACGTGTACCTTGGCCATGGGGCAGATGTCCGACATGTTCCAAGCCTGACACTTCTCACAGAGAGGACACATCAGGAAACCAGACCCACTGGAGCAGATCTCCTTCCTGTAGACAGGAACACACACACAGGCACACACACACACAGATGGAAAGAGTACACACATCCTTCACTCAAGTAGAAGTACAGATACTCTACCCTTTTTCACTCAAGTTAAAGTAAAGAAGTGTGGGCTCTGACATACTTAAGTAAATAGTAGGCATTACTACAAAGTGTTTTAGTGTCACGCTGGTAACTGGACCTCACACCACATTAATACATTAATACACTAGACACGCCGCATTCGCCAAACATCCTTTTTGAAATCGTCAATTTCAACGCGACACTAAAACATTCCAAGTATTTAGAAATTCTCAATTGTTTTCTTAACCTTTCAAAACTTTTTGTTCAAAAAATGTCAAACACATTTTATCACATTTTATCAACCTTTAACCAACTTTTTTTCCCCACATACAACACGACACAAAACGTTTCCCGTTTTGGGAAACTTTTTCTTAGGGGGAAACTTTTTTTGAAATAACAGTTTCAGCCTTTCCAAACTTTTTTTCCAAAAACAGTTTTTCAACATGTTGAAACTTTTTTCTAAACTTTTTTTCCACACAATAAAAGGAGAGGAGAGACAGAGATCATGCCATCAAATACAGATTCAAACTAAAATAACGAGCCTGGCTTGAACATTTAAGAAGTGGAAAGTCAAATGTGTAATGACAAAGTACTGATACCAGAAACATCTACTTAAGTTCAGAAACAAAGTATTTGTACTTCCCATCTCTGCACACACACACACACACACTTATCTGGTAGGATGTGAGAGGCACATGGAGAAAATCTACAGTATGTCACATATCCACATATCGACATACACTTAGCTGACTGAGAAACTTCTTGTCTGCTGTCGATGTAATGGAAAGATCATTATCTGTTGATTGCCCACAGACTTTACGATACATCAGCCCGAGCTAATGTTCTTTGGATTGTCGCCAATGACCCACGGCTCTAATCTCAGGGATATGTTGGTAATTACAGTAATGCCCTCGTGTGTCTGCAACACTATCCTCCTTCTCCTTCTTCCTCCCCTCGCTTCCTCTGACACTGGCTTAATGTTCCACCGTCTTATTTCCTTGAGTTGTTCATGTTTATAGCTCTATAAATCTACCGCTCGTCACCCAGGACCCTCGACTCACATCCCCGGGACAGGGCTTGCACTGCGGTTGCCAAGGAAACACATCGGAGCCCAGTGAACAATCAACGAGACCTACCTTTTCTTTTCCCTTTTGACCACGCACACACATACACTCACGCACACTCAGACTCACTCTCACACAATCTCTCTCACAGACAAACGTACACACACGCTTTCTCACACACAAACACGCCCTTGTTCAAATGTGAAAGCATGCTAGCGTACTGGTTTAAGCGGAACACTCAAGAAGGAACAATAATTCTTCCAACGTTTCTGCACAGCTTCACGACCACACAAGCACAGGTGGCAGCAACCCACTGTATCTCTCAAAGCAAGCACACACTGCCCAGCCCCGGAGGAGGGGAGGGACGAGGAGGAGGACAAGAAGGAGGGACGAGAAGGAGGACAGGAAGGAAGGACGAGGAGGAGGACGAGAAGGAGGGACGAGGGACGAGGAGGAGGGACGAGAAGGAGGACGAGAAGGAGGACGAGTAGGAGGACGAGAAGGAGGACGAGAAGGAAGGACGAGAAGGAGGGACGAGGAGGGTGGACGAGGAGGGGGGGACCAGAAGGAGGGACGAGAAGGAGGACGAGAAGGAGGACGAGAAGGAGGACGAGAAGGAGGACGAGTAGGAGAACGAGAAGGAGGACGAGAAGGAAGGACGAGAAGGAGGGACGAGGAGGAGGGACGAGAAGGAGGACGAGAAGGAGGACGAGTAGGAGGACGAGAAGGAGGACGAGAAGGAAGGACGAGAAGGAGGACGAGGAGGAGGGACGAGGAGGAGGGACGAGGAGGAGGGACGAGAAGGAAGACGAGAAGGAGGACGAGTAGGAGGACGAGAAGGAGGACGAGAAGGAAGGACGAGAAGGAGGGACGAGGAGGGTGGACGAGGAGGAGGATGAGGAGGAGGGACGAGGAGGGGGGACGAGGAGGAGGGACGAGGAGGGGGGACGAGGAGGGGGACGAGGAGGGGGGACCAGAAGGAGGGACGAGAAGGAGGACGAGAAGGAGGATGAGGAGGAGGGACGAGGAGGGGGGACGAGGAGGAGGGACGAGGAGGGGGGACGAGGAGGGGGGACGAGAAGGAGGACGAGGAGGAGGGACGGCCTGAGGAGGAGGTGGTGCAAACCTACGCAGGCGTGTTGCTCCCCATGGACATGACCCCAGACACGAAGACGAAGGTGCCCACCACCGCGGCGGGCAGCAGCCAGGCGGTGTAGAAGCCTGCGGAGACACAGGAACCTTCTCAACACCCCTGGCTCACACACAACACTGCAGAAGCTACTAGTTATCCCGCTCCCTAGCCGTATCATGCTGCCGGTGACAGCTCTACACTGGGGCTTTAAAAAGGTAGCATCTCCTCACATTTGACGCAGGTCTTTTTCATGTCTTGCTGCTCGCAGTACAACAAGATATACATGACAGTAAACAGTCTGGACTTCCATTGAGCATGTGTGTGAGGGTTTTGCTTACCCAGCCAAGCAAAGTACAAGGCTATCTTCTCTCCAAAGTACTCTCTGATGTGGTCCAGGGGCTGGTACTTGTACCATCTGGACCAGCGGGCCCAGTAGTGGAACAGAACCTGTCTCTGGTTCAGCTCTTCTGGACGCACCTCGTACTCTGGGAGCTCGAAGGGACCCTGGTGAATGAACACGAGTCAATAGAAAGGCATCAAGCAGGACCCACACACACACACAAATACAGTACACACACATGGCGGCACAAATAAACACACAGATCCCCCCCCCCTACACACACACACAGCGTGTGTCTCACCTCGTGCAGGGGAAAGGCCGCGGTGAATGCCCCCTCGTTGAGCAGTCGGGCCACGCCCACCTCCGCACGCTTCCTCTTGCCATACAAGGTCCTGGACAGAATCTCATACACCTGCAGTCACACGCAGATCAAGGGCTTTGTGGATAGTTTTTTTGGGGTGTAAAACAGTAACAGATCGATCTATACAAAAATAAATGTTTGTGTGTCTGTGTGCCAAACACTTGGGGTGTAGAAAATGATTGACTCACAATACGGTGTCTCTGCGTGTTGGTGAAATAGCTGTCACGTTTTTCACAGCCTAAAAACCTGCAAAGGAACACAATTGGTTAAACTGGTTGTGGGTTACAAGCTCATACAAGACATTTGTACGAGGATGTACTCTCAAACAGAAGTGATTTTTCTATACATTTCTGGAATAGATTGCAACCCTCCTTGGACTGGTGGATAGTTGCATGTTTAATTCAGTGCAACAGGATGGACTACAGGTGGGCTTTACTATGACTGACCATGGCTGTTTACGGTCTGTGGGGAAACTCACTTGTCCATCTTGGACTTTCGGAAGACACACGTGTAGTAGTCCAGGGGTCTGTTAGGAACCGACTGCTCCATGATGTTTGGAATACACAGTTTCCTCAGAACCCGAGCAGATGAGTTGAAGTCAGGGTTCGGCTGGGCCTAGATAACAAAATGCACTTTTGACTAACACATTTCAATCAATAAACCTTCAACAAACGGTATGTCATTCGCATCAATTGAGACGATTAACTTTCAAAGTTGACGTTTTTCTCTCCAAATTGCAGTACATGTGTTGACCTGTAGGGGCGCTCTAAGGCAGAGCTCCTCCGCGTAGTACAGAAGCACCTCCCAGGGAGCGTTGAGTTTCAGGTAATGGATGGTCTTCTTTTCACTTGATGTTACCTCCTGGCGCAGTGGCCAAAGACAACCCAAAAGAACAGCAAAATTAAACAAAAGATGTCAAACACGGGACACATGAATACAAGAGCAGCGCTGGGGTCTCCAACCTTGTTCCTGGAGAGCTACCTGCCTGTAGGTGTTCGCTCCAACACTAATCAAGCACACCTGATCAAATCATTAGCTGGTGGATCAGGTAACAGGTGTTGAATCAGGTCAAACAAGTGTGGTTGTAGCAGAAACCAACAGGCCGAGGTGGTTCTCCAGGAACAGGGTTGGAGACCCTCTGCCGTCGAGTGACCATCTACATACCTTCTCCACCAGTAAGCCGGCACTCCACAGGTTCTGGGTGAATTTGTCCCTCCAGCGAGCTAGCTGGGCATGGTGTCTCTCGGACCTGCTCTCCTCCTCAGCGCCCACCTCGTCCCCGCCGTCATCCCCCCCCGCCCCCCCCTTCACCGGCTGCCCCCGCCCCCCTCCCTTTGGAGCGACGCTTTTTCCGGGACCGCAGCTCCCACACCAACACAAAATCTGAGGCAGAACACAGAGCTACAGGTCAGAGTCTGTCTGAGGCAGGGTCAAACACAGAGAGCTACAGGTCAGAGTCTGTCTGAGGCAGGGTCAAACACAGAGCTACAGGTCAGAGTCTGTCTGAGGCAGGGTCAAACACAGAGAGCTACAGGTCAGAGTCTGTCTGAGGCAGGGTCAAACACAGAGCTACAGGTCAGAGTCTGTCTGAGGCAGGGTCAAACACAGAGAGCTACAGGTCAGAGTCTGTCTGAGGCAGGGTCAAACACACAGAGCTACAGGTCAGAGTCTGTTTGAGGCAGGGTCAAACACACAGAGCTACAGGTCAGAGTCTGTCTGAGGCAGGGTCAAACACACAGAGCTACAGGTCAGAGTCTGTCTGAGGCAGGATCAAACACACAGCTACAGGTCAGAGTCTGTCTGAGGCAGGGTCAAACACACAGAGCTACAGGTCAGAGTCTGTCTGAGGCAGGGTCAAACACAGAGCTACAGGTCAGAGTCTGTCTGAGGCAGGGTCAAACACACAGAGCTACAGGTCAGAGTCAGTCTGAGGCAGGGTCAAACACACAGAGCTACAGGTCAGAGTCTGTCTGAGGCAGGGTCAAACACAGAGAGCTACAGGTCAGAGTCTGTCTGAGGCAGGGTCAAACATAGAGCTACAGGTCAGAGACTGTCTGGTTCTGCTTGGTTCTTTTAGGAACATTTGACATACAGCACTGAAGTGAGTTACAAAACCCGTGTTGACAAAACTACACCGTGCAACTCAACGTTTTGTGAGTTTGATACACGTAAGTAAAGTGTCTACGCTACTCCACAACTGTGACTTACCTATTTTGGTTTTTCCGTCTCGGAAGTAGTTCCCAACGGGGGGTGCTGGTTGGCTGGTTGTGGCGTCACAGTGGATGTAGACATTCTCCTCCTCCTCAAGGCTGTCACCTGTGGCCGCAGTGGAGAGCTGAACAGATATCAGATCACAGATATCAGATCCATGAGAACACGCAGCAAGTCAGACGAATACACAACGTCCACCATCTTACACCGATGACTTGTAATGAATAGGATCAGTATTAAACAATACACTTCTGGATGAGAATTTGGAATGCATTTGACTATATGATGTCAATCTGACCGACTGTCACAGCAATAACATAATGCATTCCCACCATCTAACTCTGTAATGATCTCTTGTTAAAACGCATTGCGATAAAAGCCTACACTTTACAATATTGATTGAAGAGTCCATCATTATAAAAGGAAGATTGGGTGAAATGAACCAAGTGTCTTCTAGATCACAGGAAAATCAATACAGCCAAAGTGGAGAGAGCCGCGTTCAGAGGAGTCAAAAACCTGCTTGAATCCCAGATCATCTGGAACTCGATAAAACCGCCAGGTTCTTTTGGAGTCAGCGTAAAAGCCCTCTCGAGATTGACTGCGCCGTCCGGGTCAATGGAGCGTGTGCAGTGTGACACCAGGGAGAAGGAGTCCTGGAGCGAGGGGCTTGGGGGAGGTGGGGGGAGGTGGGGGGAGGGGGTGAGGGGGAGGGGTGAGAGCGGGCACTCACATATCGCCGGGGGATGAAGCCCCCGTTGAGCAGGCTCCCGTAGCTGTCCATGTGTTGTGGTTCGCCCGCGTAGTCCAGATCCAACAACACCTCCCTGTCAGACATCATCCGCTCGGAAGTCTTCCTCGACGTGACGAGGACGATGGAAGGATGATGATGACGGATGATGACAAAAGGGCTAAAAGTGAGTCTCGGTCAGGCTGCAGAGATAAACAGAACATGGTATGCAAACACTCTTCCCTCACTCTCTACTAACACAGTCTTGTGCAGTGTTTCCCCCTCATGACGGTTCACATGCAGGGGGTTTAGTGTCTCATCATTTCTATCATTTCACAGGAAATAAACAGGAAAACATACAATTATTGCTTCACAGATAGAAATAAGTAAGAAAAGAGCAAGATACCTAAGCATCAGTGTCACGGTCCTGGAGGCAGGACGAAGATGAAAGAGTGGGTATGGTGCATTCCCTGCCTATCCTCTCTCTCTCCTCCTCTCTCTCTCTCCCTCCCTCTCTCCCTCTCTCTCTCCCCTCGCCTGCATCCCTCTATCTCTCCCACTCCACAGGGAGATACCGGAGCAGTGTGGGATACCGTAAAGCTCCCAGTATACGGGCAGAAGGCTTTTGTTTGAGCAGAGGAAACGCACTGCACAGGAACACAGATGCCTGCTGGGTCATACATAATGCATGGTGTTACTGAGGAGGATCCGAGGAGGAGAATCTGAGAGGGCTGAATCACAGGAAGCTTGTAGAGAGATCAGGGCCTCTCTGATCTCACTGTCACACTGCATGCTTCCTTGATTACCACCAACTGTTGAACATAATATAACGTTATATTTAACATATTTAATTACATGAAAAAAATGGAATTGATTATTTACAAAGGAGGGTTAACAAAAGCTGGGGCAAGTCTCTCTTGTCAACAGTCAATATTCAGAGCCACTCTGAGTCAAGCATTGTGGCAGAATATTGATTTATTGATACGTATTTCTTTTGTGACTTTCTCTTCCCCTCTGTCACTTTCTCTCTCTTGCTCTCTCTGTTCCTCACTTTTACTCTATCTCGAATGTATAGTGATATCTATATAACTCATCTTTTCTCTGCATTGCTTCAGTCACACTCGGAAGAAAAAGAACGGGGTGAAATACTACACATTATCTTGAGTGCAAGAGGCTTGAAGAGGAAATCAAGTGTGTTAGAAAGAAGGGGACGATATCTTGATATAAGAGGGAAGAGAAACTACATTCCATAGCAGTGACGCAGAATGATACGTTTCCCCCAAATAGCTGCAACAACAACTGTGACAGTAAATACCTTTACAAGGAAATGATGCGTCCGTTATTACCGTAAACACAGTCATGAATCACACACATCTACCAAAAATGGGGAAACCATCACAGAAGCATTTGTCGCATTCCACAACAGTAAAAGTAAAAGTACCTCAAACATTTTCCCAGTGTGACTCCTCCCACGCAGATCATGTTGAAGATCCTGACAGGTAACATTCAGACAATTCTGAACAGTTTTCAGTTTATCAGTCGGCATACAAGCCTACAACATGGACACCAAGCCTTGGACAAGGGAAGAAATCAGCTGCCTGGTTTGTTTGAATATTCTAACAAATCCTACTACTCTTTTATGTGGGCATAACTTCTGCATGGAGTGCATCACCAACTACTGGGACCAGGAAGTCAGCACTGGTATCTGCTGTTGTCCCTGCTGCCGACGGGCCTTCACCCCAAGGCCCACTCTGAAGAACAACACCATGCTGGAGAAGATGGTGGTCAAGCTGAGCAAGACAGTCCTTCAGGATGGCCCTCCACTTCCCCCCCGAGCGCCCGATGACACGCCCGTATGTTCTGTGTGCGCAGGGAGGAAAGGCAAAGCCACAAAGACATGTTTGGACTGTCAGAAGTCGTATTGCCAGAGTCATCTCAGAACCCACCAGGTCCGTGCTTTGCTGGGGACACACACCCTAGTGGACGCAGAGCTGGAGTTTCAAGAGAAGCTGTGCCCCCAGCACAATAAGCTACTGGCTGTTTACTGTCGAGAGGAGAGGAAGTGCATCTGTCAGCAGTGTAATGCAGAAGAACACCAAAACCATGAGACTGTCCCTGTTGAGACTGAGAGAGACAGAAAACAGGTAGGAGACTAATGGCCTTGGATTGTTGTGAAATCATTTTAACATTCAGCATTTCATCAGAATAAAACTATTGTTATTATAGCCACTCACAGAATTGCATTACTCTCATGTAAAAGCCCAACTTGTAACTTTGTATTGGCTCCATAACGACACCGTTTATCAACTGCATTTTATTAGTTATCGAACCTTTAAAAATCTTTTTGATGATTGCAGCTAAGCACAAAGCTGTATTAAACTAAGAAGCCATTGAAAAGAAAGCATCAACAATATAAATAAACCATATAACTGTGTGTACACTAAGGCCCAGCTGACTACAGTGCAGGATCATTCTAGATGTCAACTCCAGGACACACTGGTGCTGCTGAGGACACTGGAGGAGGCTGTGGAGACTCTGAAGGTAAACAGACTACAACATGATGATAAGATGACTGTGATAGTTTAACATAATCCACCATTTTTCAAGGAATATTAAATGCCTACGCTTCTAGTTTCTGTCTGTCAAATCCAAGTGTTTATAATTGTGATTTGATTAACTCACCAAATTGACCGAACTGGACACACTAGATATATTTAGTCATTTAGGAGACGCTCTTATCCTGAGAGACTTACAGTAAGTACAGGGACATTCCCTCAAGGCAAGTAGGGCGAAGTGCCTTGCCCAAGGCCACAACATCATTTTTCATGGTCGGGGATATCGAACCGGCAACCTTCTGATTACTAGTCCGACTCCCTAAACGCTCAGCCACCTGACTCCCTGATACCCATGATGCCTTGCGCTCTCCCACAGGCCTCAGCGCAGGCTGCGGAGGAGGACAGTGACAGGACGTTCTCTGAGATGATGAGCTGCCTGACACAGAGGCGACAGGAAGTGAGGGAGTGTATCAGATCCAGGACGAGGGCTCTGGTGGACAAGGCAGAGCAGAAACAGGCCCGTCTCAGACTGGACATCGAGACCCTGCAGAGGGAAAGACACGGAACTGGAGAAATTGAGGAACGTGCGAGATAGCACCCTGTTCCTGCAGGTGATGAACAGGAATGACCATGTGATTAGTCTCGTGAGTCACGACACAGTGTTTACATGCAGGTCAAGGTGAAATACTTTGAACTAGCTTGCTAAATGTGTCCGACACAAAATCAGTGCATGTCTGTAAGTCCGTGTGACAAGTCTCCCTTCTTTTCAGACGTGGCAGCCAATCAGCACGCTGCCTAAACTCGACTCCAACATCGTAATCAGTGACAACGCTACATTTGATGGTGTGAAGACTGTCATCAGTGAATACAAGGAGCTCTTTGATGACATTTCGAATGAATCCTTAGAATTATTTACACACACGCGTAAGTAAGGCTCCCGGTATTGAAAACCATAACCCAAATACCTCGCCCACAATCTATGATGTGGATGTAATGTGTCAGTTCATTCGTAGGCCTACCTTACCGTGCTGAATGTTGTATTTCATCTGTCCAGTTGGGAACGTGCTGATTTTGGAACCTCCAGTGACCATGGCGAAACCTCAGACCAAAGACAGTAAGAACTTTTGTGCACACAGCTTCACCCCTCCCTCCACACACACGCACACACTTATACTTCTCATCTTTTTGTTCTTTCAGTGAGACGAGGGTCATCACCAGCACCAGCACTACCAAAACCCCTTCCTAGATCACGCTCTAGTGAGTCTACTTGATTATTATCGCTGTTCATTGTGAACACAAGACAACGATTTTAAGAATTGAATGAGGGGATACAGATCATTTTGCTCTTGTCTTTCCAGTGTGTGTCATCAAACCTCGGGTTCCACCTCAGATTCCGAGAAGCAGAGCGGACTTCTTACAGAGTGAGTCACCAAGTTGATACAATCATGCATTGCATTTAGTCATTGAGCAGATGCTCTTATCCAGAGCGACTTATAAGTACAGGGACATTCCCCCGAGCACGTAGGGTGAAGTGCCTTGCCCAAGGACACAACGTAATTTCACTGGCGGGAATTGAACCGTCAACCTCAGATTACTAGCCCGATTCCCTAACCGCTCAGCCACCTGACTCCACGTTTGACTGTCAAACGCGTGACATGACGACATACCGTAATAGTGACAATTCTGAAATAGTGAATAACTTTTCATGTTCCTTAATTCATGTTCCTCCAGATGCTTGTCAACTCACCCTTGATCCAGACACGGCACACCACAGCCTGGTCCTCTCTCACCACAACCTCAAAGCCACGGCCCAACCAGGAAAGCAGTTGAGAAGACCTTCCTCAAGGAACTTCAACCACTGGGAACAAGTTCTGTGTCTGGAGGGTTTGACGGGCAAAAAATACTACTGGGAGGCAGAATGGACGGGAATGGAAGTGGTTATGGGTGTGACCTATCACGGGGATTCAAAGGAAAGGGAAGGATGAGCAATGCATGCTGGGCCGCAATGAGAAGTCCTGGAGTTTGACGTGTTCTGAGCTCCATTACTCAGCCTGGCACAATAACGAGGAGACCAGACTGGCAGTTGAGGTGTCGTCTCCGAGGATAGGTGTGTGTCTGGACCACCAAGCAGGCACTCTGACTTTCTACAGCATTTCTGAATCCATGACTCAACTCTATAAGTTTTTTGTGAAGGGAATTCACAGAGCCACTCTACCCTTGTTTTGGAATCGGGGTGAAGAGCTCTTTGAAAGTCTGTAAACTGAGGTAAATAATGACGATGCAGATTGGGGATGTAGTGTCTTGGTTCGATCTTCACCATGAACCCACATTTCTTAAACTGGGGTGGGAATCTTTTGGTACCTCACAATTCGATTAAAATCGATTCTTGGGGTCACGATTCTCAATTTTTCGATTCACAATCTTTTAGATTTGTAATCAAATTTTGATTCAATATGCTTACATTTGATTCCAGTTTGCTGTTTCGTTTACTGTTTCTATTTGACTGTGATAGGTGATAAGTGTTGAAGAAAACAATCCCAATGCATCAAAATCTTGACATTAGTTTTTCTTGCAGTTTAGTAAACTTGTTATAAAAATGTAAAATAAAAAAAACGGAATTTGTAAATTGATCATAAAAGACTGAAATGCAATTAAATTGCGGATCGATTGTTTTTACCCCACCCCTAGTACCAATAATATTTGTTCGGATTTGAACGATAGGTGTAAAAACATTTGCAGAACATATTTCCTGCTGGAAAAAGGGTTGCTTGCAATGAGATGGTACATAGTTGTACTTGAATAGCAGTGTACCCTCAGATGCATTTTAGAGAAGAACCATTTAAAAACAGGTGGTATAGATTCTTTATTCATGTTGTCCTATTCACAAAGTAAATGTGTACATTCGTTATCATATGTACATTATAAAAACAATCAGGACATGCAGGTTTTAGTGTGACAGAGTATTAGAATGTATTAATCCTAAACTCAAATAAAAAAAAACTGCTAAACTTAATACAAAATCCAACATATATATAAAAAAAATCAAAGTATGTTATTCCGTCCATAAATGTCCAATTCAATCAAAAAGGTTTAATCCATCATTGGCCAGCAATGCCCAACATTTCTGTTCAAATAAAGCACTCATTTCACTTACATGTTTCATGAGATAGACTTCCATAGTACACATTTCTTTTCACCGATTGCATCGAGTTTTCTAGGACTCACAGTCAACTTATATTACAACGGGATTCCTCTCCAACACTGGACGTGTCTTTTAAAAATAAATCAGTGGGTTATCAAAACAACTACACCGCATAAAAAGAGAAAAGTAAAGAATTTTAAAAAAAGAAATAAAAAAGCACAAAATGCAGGCAAATCAGATTTTAAAACGCGTTAAGGTGTTGGGTCTTTCCTGCTTGAAATACCGTTTTGAACCTGAGATAAAAGTGTCCTTCAAAAACAGCAGAACAGTGGAGGGACCAAGTGGCGCTTCCAACTTCTCAGAGCATGAGAACATGTCAGTGGTTACAACATGTGTTTGGACTGACAGTGGGCACACACACACACACACTGGATGAACACACTTTGATACACAACCTCAGCTACACACGTTCAACACTGAGGCCAGTTGCTTGGTGCCATATCCTCCTAAGTTCTAAAACCCGGGGCTATCAGTCTGTTGCACTAGTGGTTTTTCTACATGGATTACCGGCTGTTTCCAGCAAACAACCACAATTCACGATTCACTGACAGTCGAAGCACATCTATGCACTGCTACCCAAGTTGCACACTGGTGTTGAGAGTGGACAAATATAAACATATATAGAATTATATTTGACATAGATGGCCTACATTTTAAGGGCAGTTGAATTCAGAGTGAATTCAGAAATGACATGGGTGTGACAAATACTTATTGTTTTACATTGTGTCATAATATTTCACAGTTGGCTAATACACTTACACACAGACCTACTGTACTGATCGAAGGGCCTGTGTGGGGGAAAAAAAAGTTAACATTGAATCCCACAAAAAAGCACTGATTGTAAGCCATATTTCAATAGCCAATAGGAGATTAAGGCCACATTCAGCAACAGGGCTATATTTGGTGTACCCCTATAGGCTATAATGTCCAATCAAGAAGATTATCGAAAAGGCCACATCATTATATGGAGAAATAGGCAATACAGCCTTAAAAAAAACTGCTTGTTCAAATCCAGATTATAAGATAGACTTTACGTACAATTTTAAACAGTTGAATTAACCAAGAAGTATTTTTATGCACCAGAGACAATTAATTGTCAAAGTAAGATAGTGAGAAAGTTAGAAGCACTCTGACCATGCGGAAGCAATGATGGATGAAATAAATGGATAATATCTTTGAAATCAAAAGAAAGATGGTGGATAGATTCATGCAGGAGGCAATGACCTCGTAGTGATCAGTTAAAAATGAACCCTCCTTATTTTCTGAATGCATATGAAACACTCGCATATTCAACAACCCATTTTTAGATACAGGTAATACACAAAACTACTAACCCTTAGCCACATGTCCAGTAGAGCATTTCTGCAGACCATGTGACTGGTCAGATAATACTACACAGAAACATTAGCACTCATCCCACGTGAAACAGTGGCCGACTATCATAACATCCACCTCACAAAGACATCAGTTGAATCCTATCCTTCACACTGACCACCAATCACAGACGTCTTTACCAGACAATAGACCCAGCTAGTTAACGTCAACATATCCCCTTCATACACGTACAAGAGCAGGTTAGGATACAAATAAACAATCATTTGCTCCCGCTATGTTTTTATTTAAAAAGCAGCGTTTAAAGATCGTAATAATTCCCACACAACCGTAGTTATTTTATCAGTACCCATTTTAAAAAAAAACTGTACTGTGTAACTTCAAGACCACAGTCAAAAAGTGTTGTGCAAAGTGGCATCCCACAACACAGGACCATTTCCTGTCATCCATATTGACACCCGTCCCCACGCCACCGGTTTTTGAAATAGAGAAACAAGTAAACCAAATTGACAAAAAAAACACCCTCCAGATGAACTTAATGCTGTAACAGATCAACTGTAAACACCCCCCATGTATATCCTTTCTTCATATGACCTAGGTATACAATTATCCCAAAACTTGTGCATTGTCAGAAAAGGCTACAATAATTTCGCTTCCTATATTAGAGACTGGGAGGCATTGAGAACTGAAATCAGAACCGTACATCTTAATATGGACAGATTATACATTAACACTGCACATCTTAATAATGTTCAATTAAATGATAACACCACTGTTTTATCATTTAAAAGAACATTATTTTCTGTAAGGAAACAGCTTCATCTTAGTCCAAAATGTCACGTTGAAAACCGCTGTTTTTAGTAGTTAAGCATGACATACATGATGTGTGCAAAACCAGGAGTGTGTGAACTGAGATTGAAACAGAACTCACAGCATCCCATGACAGTATTACCACCACTTCATTTGACACATAAGACTCCAACTCTCCCCTCTGTCCTTATGGCTTTTCATTGTCCCACAAAGCGAGTTTAGGGTCCATTAGAACTACGGTACATTCAAAATCGAGTTTCTGAACTGAGGAACAGTCCTCGCAGTCAACGATCGGCCATTTTGATCATCAGCTCCTGAATGGGAATGGTACTGGCCCCCACCCTTCTGTGGAGAAGCCACGTGTCTGGGATCCCCTTGTCTGGGACCCCTTGTCTGGGAGCCCCTTGTCTGGGAGCCCCTTGTCTGGGAGCCCCTTGTCTGGGACCCCCTTGTCTGGAGTCTCCATCACTGGAGTCTCCATCACTGGAGTCTCTTCCTCCACATTATCTGTCCGTCTGCTCCCACGGCTGTGTCTGTGTGTCTCTCTGTGTGTGTGTGAGTGTGTGTGTCAGCACCAGGGCTGTACCTGCTTGTGTGTGTGTGTGTGTGAGTGTGTCAGCACCAGGGCTGTACCTGTGTGTGAGTGTGTCAGCACCAGGGCGTGGTGGGGTGTGTACCTGTGTGTGTGGTGTGTGTGTGTGTGTCAGCACCAGGGCTGTACCTGTGTGTGTGTGTGTCAGCACCAGGGCTGTACCTGTGTGTGTGTGTGTCAGCACCAGGGCTGTACCTGTGTCTGTGTGTGTGTCAGCACCAAGGCTCTCTCTGGGAGCGTCCTCGGGCCAGGCTGTCACTCCTCTGCCAGACGCTCTTCATCAGGGCCAGAGCCTCCCCACAGCGCTTCTGCACAGACGGGTCCAACACACTCTTACGAGGGAGACACACCTGGAGAATGCACATATGAAGACACACACAATATTTAATTAATTAAAGCTACATGATTCTCTATTTTCTGGAGCTCGTATTAGGCTTTTACTTGATAATACAGGCACTGACAAAGACTAAGGTCCGTAGGGTTTCTCTTCCTCACCTGGAAGATCTCTCTCCAGGATCTCTCTAGCGCCTCCAGCAGGCGGTCTCTCTCCTCACAGCCACTGAAGTAGAGGACCCAGGAAGGCAGGAAGTTGGCCCGGTCTACTGAAAACTCCTAAACAGAGGAAAAAATACAACATTTTATAAAAAATACAAAAATATATATTAATTTACTAATATTTGCCTTTTATTTTTCGACTTACAACAATACAATACTCCTTGTCAGCCTCCAGGCTAACGGAGATGACATCACAGAGCTCGGCCCCGCCCAGCGAGCGGAAGAAGCTGGTCTGGCAGTCCTGATGACAGGTCAGCAGCTTCCTGTCTGTCACCACCAGGCAGCATGGGATACAGGGGGTGGGGGCCACACCCTGGGGGATCATCTGGAGGGAGAGAGAGGGCAGAGACAGAGAGAGAGTGACACAGAGAAACAGCAAAAGGGGTCATTTCAATTGTTGGATTTTGTTCCTCCCCAGACACCACAGGTGACTAGGGTACTGGAATCCACATCATGTAATCCTACAGGGTTCAGAGCCCATCTCAACTGCCATCACAGTTGTGTTTATCAGGGAAGGTCCAATCCACACTGAAATACTAGTATGCCCTGACGTTCTCACATGGGGATGTCAGCAAAGGCAAGATGACATGAGTTACAGTCTTCACATGTGCTTGAATGAGACACACTAGGTGTAAAATCATGGAGTTCTTCCAGTGTGTTGCAAAGTCAGCCTTTCTTGGTAACAGCTCAGATACATTTCACCGCTTAGAAACCAACCCCTCTCTCCCAGGCAGTCTCTGTGTCTCTGCTGCATGCGGGTCTGACTGGAGAACAGTCCCTGCACACAGTCCCTGCACACAGCCTCTCACTGTGTACGTACTGGGTGTGAGTGTGTGGGTGCAAGGAGTGGCAGCAATGTTTCCAGTGTATCCGTATGCTGTGTTTGTGTGAAAACATGGGTGTACAGCGTTCGAGAGTGTCTGCGCATGTTGACATGGGTGTACAATGTGTGTGTGTGTGTGTGTGTGCATGTTGACATGGCTGTACAGTGTGTGTTTGTGTGTGTGTGTGTGTGCATGTTGACATTGGTGTACAGTGTGTGTGTGCATGTTGACATGGATGTAGTGTGTGTGTGTGCATGTTGACATGGGTGTACAGTGTGTGTGTGTGCATGTTAACATGGGTGTACAGTGTGTGTGTGTACATGATGACATGGCTGTACAGTGTGTGTGTGTGTGTGTGCGCATGTTGACATGGGTGTACAGTGTGTGTGTGTGTGTGTGTGTGTGTGTGTGTGCATGTTGACATGGGTGTACAGTGTGTGTGTGTGTGTGTGTGCATGTTGACATGGGTGTACAGTGTGTGTGTGTGTGTGTGTGTGCATGTTGACATGGGTGTACAGTGTGTGTGTGTTGTTCTCACCCCCTTGGAGACAGACTGGCAGAGCACCAGCATCCAGTCGGCCATGTCCAGCTCGTTATCTGCACTGAGCTGCAGAGGAGGCCGCTCGGTCAGGATCACCTGGAAGGCGTGAGGACGCTCTGTACTGTTGGAGCGACGACACCCTCCACAGCGTTCCCCTCTGAGGGAGGGAGGAGGGGGAGGGGGAGGGGGGAGGGGGAGAGAGAGAGAGAGAGAGAGAGAGAGGGAGGGAGGGAGGGAGGGGGAAGAAGGTAAAGATGAGAGAAATGGGTGGGGGGTGGGTTGTAGAAGCAAGAGCAAGTGAGAGAGAACCGGTTATCTATAGCGCAGTACTGCATGCACCAATCACCATCACTGTTAATAAATGTTCCCACAAGCAGTCCTGAGAGGTCCTCAGACCCATGCAGCGCTGGCCTCTCTTACCCCATGGTGATGGACAGCAGAGGCTTCACATCAGTCTTCTCTGCATACTGATACAGGATCCCATTACTGCACATAAAACAGACAGTGTTACAACATCACACCGCTCAATTGTCAGAGGAGGCAGGTGGCTGAGCGGTTAGGGAATCGGGCTAGTAATCAGAAGGTTGCCGGTTCGGTTCCTGGCTATGAAAAAATGTGTGTCTGAGCACTTCACCCTACTTTCCTTGGGACCCTGTACTTACTGTAAGAGCGTCTGCTAAATGACTAAATGTGAAATGTAAATGTAATGCAATAGAGGAGATAGTGTTACCCGTGCTCACCTGAAACACTATTCCAACTGTGCACCTCTGCTCTTTGATTACCAGCTGTATTCCCTTTGCTAAATAACGTCTCCTTGAACCCCACAGTGTTGTCCTACCTGAGAACGAGGTAACAGGGTTTCCACTGCTCCATGACCAGGTAGGCGGTTCCAGCTTTGTAGAAGAGCGCGCCCTCCTTGGTGTTGGAGGTGTCCCCTGAGCCAGGAGGGTCCTGCCTGGGGGGTCAGGGCCACGTCCATGGGGTCCTCCCAGTGCACCAGGGAGTACAGCCGCATGCACACCTCAGACACCTGCACAGACGGATGGACAGGAGCTCAGCGGTAGCGGATATATCAGATATACGAGATGTTTAAAGACCTTTGTGCCTCTGCTTGTAAAAATAAAAAAGGGGCTATACAAAGTTTTTATATTTTCAGTTTTGATGGTGTGGTTATATAAAAATTCTAGACAGTAATATACTATGGTAGCGAAGGATTGTCTAGGTTCTAGTACCTCGCAGTGGGACTCCTGGGAGACAAACTTGGTGAGGGCCAGTTTCTCCATGGTGGCGTCGGTCAGGATGGAGGGGTAGGGAGGCTCCCTGCAGCCCTTTATCATGGCTGACTTCAGGGCTGCAACGAACCAGCTGGGGGAGGAGGGGAGTGAAGGGGCATTAAAAAAATCATCTTACTACCATGCTAAGGCAGAGAGATACAGTGAAAGAGAGCAAGAAGCACATACAGAAGAGAGAGCGAGACAGTTAAAGACAGTGACAGAAAGAGAGAGAGACAGTTAAAGACAGTGATAGAAAGAGAGAGGGAGACACGGGTGTGGCACTCACTCTGTCAGTGAGGAGTCTGCCGTGTCCAGAAGGAACTGGCGTCGTCTGTTGGTGCACACCAGGGTGACAGTCTGCTGGTCCAGACCCACCTAGGACACACAGCACAGCCTTGACACACAGCACAGCCTTGACACAGCTGGACACACAGCACAGCCTTGACACCGCTGGACACACAGCACAGCCTTGACACCGCTGAATACAGCACAAAAGTATTGTTAAAAAAACAACAGTGTCAACTCATGAATCTTGTGACTTGTTGCCACAGAAACAGCTTCAACCCTCACCCGTAGGCGATAAACATGATGACCTTAGCTAAAACCCAAGATTTGAAGAAGGCCACCCTGAACTAAGGCACTAAGCACTCGAACACGTAAACACGGCGGCCTTGCGACACTGTGAGAGGCATCTCATCCAGACCAGAATAGACTGATAACACGTCTGTGCTGTAACTCACAGAGACGTAGTCCAGCTCGTTGTAGGAGATGGCGTCCTCCACCGTGTAGGGCTTCTCAGCGGCTCCTGTGTCAGAAAGGGAGAAGGGAAGGAGGGGGAGACCATCAACGTCAACAGAAGACACACCAAGTAGGACTGTAGAGAGATACTGTTGCCGTTTCCTGAAACTAAACCTGACTCATTGTCATGGAGATACTGTTCTGAACCTTGTTGAACTGCACAGTGAGCGTAGCTCTTTGACAATATCATTATTAGTTGTCCAGCTCATATTCAGCTACGGAAGTCTTTATAACCTCGTATGATGTGGTCCTTGTCGACTGGGATCAGTGTGGGTTCAGCCCCCTACCTTTCCTCAGCAGGTAGATGTAACAGTCTGTCAGGAGCAGGAAGAGAGGCTGCAGGTCTCCTTCCATGTGCCCTGTACTCATCCTCACCATCTGGGAACACACACATACACCTTAGGGTCCGGTGCACACAGCATTTTCTTGTTCCTCTCAGAGAAGGACCCTGAACACTGTCCTCACCTTGAAGTACTGCTCCTCGTTCTCTCTGAAGACATGGATCATGAGCAGGAGCAGGTGATTGTTGTCCACCCTGAGACATCAATGAAACACCGTTACTATGGAACAACACCGTCACTATGGAGTACAAAACGCTTTGATGACCGATCGACCATGTCTTTCTTTGTTTAGCTCCTTACTTGAACTCAGCAGGATGCGTGACGTCCGTCGGACTTGGCCTATCGTCTTCAAGCTCCTCCGCAGACGCTCCAGAAGCGGCCAATCCGTTCTCGACGACCACCTGCAACTGCTCTCCGAAGTCACTACCGTCCCCCTCCCCTGCTTCCTCTTCCTGTATCAGGACGTCTTCCTGTCCTGCCAGAGCCTCTGTCTCTCCCTCACCTTCATAGCTACCAAGAAGAGCCTGCGATTGGCTATACCCTGCAGTGTCATGGTGGCCACCACCCTGGACAGAAGGGTCTGGACTGTGAGGGGTAAAGCAGTAGAAGTCAGCGGGGGCCGGGGGGGCTTGCAGGAAGTTGGGGCTCGGGGACAGAAGTCGCAGTGAGACTCCAGCCGGGTCGGGAGGCTCGCCCCCCGGATCCCCTCGAAAGGGCTGCTTCCCCGAGGGGTGTGGTCCCGGGGTCTCCCCCGAGCATGGTCCTCCTGTCCCATTGTGGTAGCTCTTATCCTCTCCTCCCCCCCCTCCTCCTCCTCCGCTGCCAGGCGTTCCCACACCTCTCCCCCGTCGAGCCGGTCGATCATGTCACGCAGGGGCTGACCCACGCTCTCCATGGAGGTGTCCGTCATTTCCGGCAGTCTCAACAGGCCCTCCGCCTCCTCACCTTCCTCCTCCTCCTCCGTTCCCTTCCTTCTCCTCCTCCTCCTCACGGTCTCAGACCCCGGAGTCCTGCGGTGGCCCCAGGGAGGAGCTCCAGGCGTCGGCCTCCCCGCCGGCATGCAGGCTGAGGTCAGCCTCCACCTGCTCCAGGGAGGACGAGGGCTGGCTGCTGGCCGAGTCTGTGGAGCCCTTCCCCCGACGCTTCTTAGCAGGCTTGCGTCGTCTAGCCATCCTGGGGAAGATGAAAGAACAGGTTTCAGGTTGGCATTTTTAACAGGTGCAAGTACACTGGCGTTCTAGGTCCTGCTCCTCTAAACCCTTGTGCTGCCACAACGGTTCACAACGACCCATCATTCTGCTGCGACAATTTTACCCAATACAAAAACGAATAAAAAGAGTGAGACAGCCCGACGGTTAAAAGAAAATGCTTCACTTTATTTTTGTATGAGGTACGGATTCTATCTGTTTTTGTTTTGTTGTTGTTTATGCTGCTATAAAAAAGTTTTCCCCTTCTGGTAATAAGAAAAATTGTTGTATTGGTATTTTTTTATGGGCCACAGACACTCGTCCATTCTACATTTCTAATCTTGTTGGTTAGATAACCCGTTAAAGAGCGTTTTTTTAATTATGTGAAACTAATAAAATCCTCAAATCTCAAACGAAACACACCTGATGACCTCCAGCTCGTTGCTGGTGCTTTCCGTATCGTCCCCGGTGGTCGCGTCTTGGCGGCTGGCTGTATGCACAGGGCGTGACGTCGGTGGAGGTGTTGGTGTCCGAGTCCTCGTTGAAGGGGTTGTGTCTGAACGTGGGGCTCCGAGGTGCGGGGGGTGGGGGATGGGCCACCTTGACGATGACAGAGGAGGCGGCGACGGCGGCTCGAAGCGCCACAGAGTCGCCGATGACCGTCGGCGGTTCGGAGCCGGTGGAGCGAGGACAGCTGACCGGGTCTGTGAGATCTCCGTCTGGGATGAGGGGAGACGGGTCAGATGGAGCTAGTGGGATGACGGAGCAGTCTACACCCGCACCCACCCGTGCACTCACACCGCTCAAGCATGCACACGCCAGACATTTTAAATGATATGGCGATATGGACAGGACAGACGTGCAGAAAAAGAATGACTGTATTGGGTGCGTTGGATAAAAACACAGAGAAAGCTTCATCTCGTGCCTGGGTAAAACCATTCCACCATTGCTCACGCTGGCCTACTTCTACTACAGCTAGTGCTGTAGCCTATAAACTGCTTAAGCTAGCTGTTGTCAGAAGTTGGACATATTGAATGTATCCAAATATAATATTCCCTAAAATATATGGATCTACATAGCTTAGACCTAAGGAATGCCAAAACAGGATTGTTTACATTTCTTAAAAAGTAAATCAAGCCCCATGTTAACCTGCTAACTGTAGCCATGCTACAGCTGACAGTCCAAGCTATGGTGGTTCAGTTACACCTCAGGACAGAGCGACGAGCTTCCTCTGACACAGCCGAGAGCAACACACCAGACAGCGTGAGCATGGCACCAGTGGCATTGAGCACCGCACTTCCCCTTGGTATATTGAGACAGAAATGCAGAGCGAGCATTAGGATCACGGTTCCCTTGGGGGAGGTGGGGGGGCTGTCTGCAGTATATTAAAACATGATTCCTCCCATCCAACACGTCACCAGCGGATAGCACTGCCCACACTTACCTGAGGATGGACTAGCACTACTGCAAAATTTCTTGGCTTCGTTACAAAAGGCTACTGTACAAAAGGCTAATATTTTCACAACTAAGCAACTATGAGTAATGCAGCCTATTTTACTAATGATATAAAACTTTGAAAACAGTAAATAATATGTGTGCATCTTCGTGAATGTATATGAATCTTTTTCAAGAACATGAAAGCGTTTGAGTTAGTTGCTCTCCATCAAAGTTTTGCTTCAAGCAGTAGCATTAAGCTCTTTTTTACGGTAGTTTTGCCTTTGAATAGCAAAAGAGCATTAATTCAGCACATACTGTGGGAGAAGCATGCGTGATGCTGTGATGGGAGAGGAGAGGGAAAAGGAGGGAGGGGGGTTTAACCATGTCCCACCTTCCCAGTCTGCAATGGGCATTGACTGCAACACGGGGAAGATGTCACCGAAATCATAATCTAAAAAAGGAGGGATGAGATTTAGCATTAGACAGGGAAGGAGATGAGACAGGAGACTGATGAGAAAATGACAACAGAACAACGTGACATGAAACGCATGATAAAAACAGACACGGAGAGAAACAGAAAAGCTAAACCCAGATGGTGACTAATACTATGGTCACCATGGTGACTAATACTATGGTCACCATGGTGACAAATGAATAATTGTCAGGAGGAATGGGTAATGTGGCAGCGTTCACACACAGCTAGCTATAAAACCAAGGCAATCAGAATCCTTCGGTATATCTACACCAGCCATTCCAGACCTTTTCCACTTTGCGACCCACTTGCATAGCTCAAATATTTTTATGGCCTTCCAACACATCTGTTCACTTAATTCGCGCACACGTTTAGCTCTAACAACATCACGGGAGCCAAACAGTTCACTTTCACAGCACAATTTATTGGAGCGATCAAAGAAGACAAAGTGTCCATCAGCGCCACAGTAAGCACACATTGTAAAGAGAGGTAGCCTGCCTAACTACCACGGCCTGGCATTGGAGGACCAGGATTGGAGAACCCTAGCTGTTAATCGGCTTTTAACTTTTTTATATAGTGGATTTATGCAATTTTGGTCTGTGGGTATGGTGGCCCACCTGTATTACCCTAGTGGCCGTGGCCCAAAGGTTGGGAATCGCTGATCTACCAATGTCCGACCACATCCTTTTACCAGCCGCAAGACTGAGCCTGAGCGCCCATCGCATCATTTAATAAAGAGCACAACTCATCAAGATGAGTTCTTGCCTATCATTTCTACTTCTGTGAGTCACTAGTGCCAGCCAGGCCACTGATTCACTTGCTGGATCGATATTTCATTACGTGGCATCAGCCTATAAATGAGTGCCTCTGCATGAGACTAGGAGATTGATCGAGCAAAGGAGTGTGGGAGAGAGAGAGAACGAGGGGGAGAGAGAGAACGAGGGGGAGAGAGAGAGACAGAGGAGGAGAGAGAGAAAGAGAGACAGAGAGAGAGAGACAGAGAGAGAGAGACAGAGAGAGATAGAGAGAAAGAGAGACAGAGAGAGAGAGAGAAAGAGAGACAGACAGAGACAGAGAGAGAGAGGATAGTGTTCCTTACCCTCGCTGGACGGGGCTATGGCGCTGTCGTCCCACTCCAGGTTGGTGGAGGTGAGGGAGGTGAAGGAGTGCAGGGAGAGGCTGTCGGAGCTGGGCAGCCTCTCCTCAAAGTCCAGCAGGTTCTGGGGCTTGTAATACTCTGGCATGTAAGGGGCCACATCCAGGTAGGGCACATCCTACAGTAAATGTGGGATTTTATTTTGACAGTGATTTAATCCTTGTCAAATAACTAAAAAAGACTCTGTAAAGTGAACAATTCACAAGGCCTGTGTGCTTCCATTATTAGTGTCGTTGACTAACCAGCTCCAGGTCAAAACGAATGAACTCCAATCCAGACACCAGTGTGAGGAAGAGAGTGAGGTGGTCGTGGCTGCAAACCAGCGCATTTCTGAAAGAGATTTCTGAATCAGTTATCTAATTTGCTAAAGTGGAGCTGCTTGCATTTATCATTAAAAAAAAAGATTAAATAGTTCCAATAGCACTGCACTTACTTGAAGTAATATTTCTGTAGCAAGCCTTTATTCTCTTGAAACAGACGGAGGTAACTTTCTAGAGAGCTCTCACTAAGAGCAAGGTATAACCAGGCCCGGCCTGCAGTGGAAAAGATAAACACTAGTCAGTCCTAAACGTGTGGACGCCGGTAATTGGGTCTTTAAAGACCTGTGCATTCCTTCCTGGTCTGGTGTTACTAACGGGTGGAGCCTGGCTGGAGCCCCCCCAAAAGTTTCATTAGCCCCCCCAAATAAAAAAAAACGTTTTTTATATATTTTAAATCTAAATGTGTTAATTTCTCTTCCTAAAAACCACTAGAGGACACTATTGAAAAAGTATATTTTCAAAAAAATTATTCTGGGGGAACATGCCCCCAGACCCCCCTAATTTTGCTGGGTCACAGGAAAATAATAGGTTTTATCTAGGGGCTTAGCCCCCCCAAAAGTGGGAACCTAGATTCGCCCCTGCAGACACATAAGCTACACCGTAGAGAAAGCTAAGCACGCTAATCCACAACAAAACATCCTAGACGTCACAACTGCCTTTCAGCGACTTGAAAGGCAGTTTGTTTCTCCGAGCTAGGACCAAATGTTGACACACAATGCGTAATTGGGTCGTGAAATGGCTGGTCTCTTACTGCGGCCGAGGTTGGTTGCAATGTGTTGCAGCTCTTCTATCTGTCTGACCGCCTCTCTGCGGGTGAAGTGGAGGACTAGAACCCAGTAACCTGAAGAAATATCCTGAAGCCTGCAACACACACAAGTTAGGAAATGTAATAAAACTTTATTAACCCTTTCTACAAAAACACTTCACTGTTTATATTAGTACATTGTTAGCACCATTAAATAATCAATGCACAATTCTGGGAGAATAACTGTACGAACATCCTGTCACTCTTACACGTCTCTTACACGTCTCCTACAGGTCTCCTACACGTCTCCTACACGTCTCCTACACGTCTCCCACACGTCTCTCACACGTCTCTCACACGTCTCTCACACGTCTCTCACACGTCTCTCACACGTCTCTCACACGTCTCTCACACGTCTCTCACACGTCTCTCACACGTCTCTCACACGTCTCTCACACGTCTCTCACACGTCTCTCACACGTCTCCTACACGTCTCTCACACGTCTCTCACACGTCTCTCACACGTCTCTCACACGTCTCTCACACGTCTCCTACAGGTCTCCTACAGGTCTCCCACACGTCTCCCACACGTCTCCCACACGTCTCTCACACGTCTCTCACACGTCTCTCACACGTCTCTCACACGTCTCTCACACGTCTCTCACACGTCTCTCACACGTCTCTTACACGTCTCTACCCGTAGAGTAGAGCGTGGTCAAGGTGTTCGCACAGCCTCTGCAGCACCCGGTCGTGATTACGAATAGCCGGAGTCTCATCTTCACAGGCAGCAAAGTAACTCTGCAGCTGCGGAACGTAAAGGACACGGGGGAGATGGTCACATAAAGGATCACAGTCTAACTGGGCCCCACTCATGACTCCACATGAGTGGGAACTGGGCATTCATGCTTGAGAAATGGTTGAGTAATGTTTGTCTATGGATAGTGCCAACGGAATTATGTGTTGGAGTTGAAAAAAGGCTGTGTATTTCATTGCCTGTCTGTCAGTATGATGATGATACGCTGTGTTTACAAAATACTGCAAGAATATCAAGTAAATCTGCTAACGCACCACTGAAAACATTTGAACATGGAGCATACAAGAATTTGAGTTCCTTACAAATTCCAATCACCTGACTGTCATGTGACCATGAGACTTAGGGAAACATTCAAAATATGGGCTATAAGCTATTTCAAAGTCATATCATCCTAAGTGTACACTGCACTTGCCAAGTAGTCACAACACTTCGAGTAGACTGCATTGGAGTCAACCACAGCGCATAGTTTTAAAACCGAAGCAGGGAGAACGCCAACGATAGCACTCACATTCAAGGCAAATGACACAAACATACCAAAACAGAGTAGATCCTTCACACTCTAGGTTAACACACTCCCAAGGACTAATACACAAAATAAGCACAAACGCTGTTACTACACTGTAGTTCCAACCACGTTTATATTCGCTGCATTAACAGGGACTAGCGCGTAGAAGCACACCATGTTTACATCATGACAGCATCGGTATGCCGCAGTCAAGCAACCCACCATCAATGTACTCAATGATAGGTGACAGCTAGAAAACAAATGAGGCAAACAGTTTGGTTTGCTGTAAAATCATTGCCGTTATCAGATTACAATAGTAGCTAGCACTTTTCTGTTCTAGTACACCCAGCTTTTCTCATCAGTTCAATAAGCAAGGCCCACGCTGCACTGCCCTGAGTGAGTGTTGTTCAAACGAGCTGGCACCCTCCACAAAGAGAACATGTAGATTAGCTAGACTAGACCGATATGCAGTGAACAATATGTTTACTGTACATTCCGACAGGGCTTACCTTTTTGACTGACAACGAAATGTTCTCCAATATTCGGTCCTTGACTTTTAGTTGATCCATCACTGCTTTGCTCTGGTCTTGTCTTGGCAGCCCACAGCTGTCAGCTGATATGTTGCTCACTTATGTCGGCTAGCGCGGCAAGTTAGCCTGCCTGCTAGTGCTACTCAACTAGTCTAAACTGAATAAAAACTGGTGGCAACATGTACCATTACATATCCAACAGTCTTGTTACATACATGTCTACCAGGCCGTCAAACAGCAGAAATGTTAGCTATTTTGTACTAGTACTAGCACTAGCTAAAGTAGCTTGCAGACCAGACAGTTAGCGACCTTCTTTAGTGTAGCCTTGCTAGCTAATTAGCACTAGCTAGCTAACTTGAACTAGCTAGATAACAACTTAATTTGATGGTGCAATAAGTCATTTTATGACGCCGACAGACTATTTCAGCAACTTACTTTACCTGTAACTATGTATTTCGACAGGCAAATTCCAATAAGTTAAGTTATAAGTACTAACGCAGTCCATTATTCCTGTCTTGCTGTCGTGCTAAGCTAGATAGACTGACTTTCAAGCGCTGCTATATCCATTCGTCAACCAGCTGGCGGCTAGACAGTACACTGAAGATCTAGCTATAACTGACGTCACTTACCGGTCAGTTCAAGATCGTATCAAGTATCAATCGGTAATCACAAACACAATTGTTTTCGATGGGATGTAGAATGTCAACATTTTATTGTGGCTTATGTATTTCTGGAACTTAATATAGCAAACACCGATTGAACCAAATCTGACCAGGCAACAAAATATTCAGTGCATGTACCACATATTGTTTCCGAAAAAATAACAAAATGACATCCTTGAAACTAGTTTTAACAAGTGCTCCACCACCTCATATTGAGCTCATGAGTAAATCAACCATATCCTGACTGAATTCATACTGCACGGAACCTGTGAGTGATAATTACACACAAACAGCATTTATTTTATTTTAGTACAAAAAAAAGCTTAGTCGCAGCTTGTAAATGCTGAACGAGTTAAACTTGCAAATCCTTGGCATAGTGTTCCCAAAACCAATAATGACAACGTCACATTTTCAACTGTCAAAAGGTTTCCAAGTCTCTTTCTCAATTTCAGCAACCAAGACCTTTGATTGATTTCAAACCCTCTCCCCCAGACAAACCACATTTATAATTCCTTCCTCCTCCACATATCTCTCTTTCTTCTTTAATCAGACTTCTCCTTTTCTTTCATGTGAAGGAAGACTATGCTGAAGACAAAAAGGCCACCCATCATGGAGAACACACTGGCATAGTAGGGATATGCTGAGGGGATGAAGCGCTCGTACTGGGTGTGCTGCAGTGGGCGCACCGATACCTAGGGTCGGAAAAAGAAGGAACATTTGGTCAGAAAACAGGAAGTTGATTTCTTACATGTCTTATGACACTGCACTGCTGGTTATGCTCGATGCCAGAGTTCTTTAAAACACATCATTGGATCAGGAAAACAGCAGAGTTCAGCAGTCGGGCCATTGTTAGGCAATCCCTTTTGACTCTCGCAATAACTTCATTATAATGTCTAATGCCTGGTGAATGTTTCATTTGACTGACTCACCTGAGTGGAGGAGTACAGGTGTGTGAAGCCTAGCCTGTTGTAGTCCACCTTGAACTGGAACACTCCGTACACGTCGGGAAGCTTGAACTGCACACTGTATCTTCCTCCTATTGGAAATAGCATCATTTAAGTAATAATAAGAACACTAGTATTGCTCTCGTCATCAACAGCGAGTTCTAACGAGACAAAGTCAATTAGGTTGTGTCAATAATATAAATTGTCCATACCATTTTTCTTTAGGTAAGTCCTGACAAATGGATCGATCCTCACAAATTCCAGCTGAATGTCATCGCCGTCGAAGGGAACCCAGTGGCCGTCAGACAGCATCTCAATAACAACGCTGTACTCCTGTGTAGGATTAGGGAGTGGCATCATTGCCATGTTTTAGAAATCAAGTAAAAGCAAAACTAAAACTCCATGGAGGTGTTCATATAGCACAGGCAAAAACCTGTGCTATATGGAAAGAAAACGAGCATGTTGGAACATCATCAAGGCTTAAGCGTCAGTTACAGTTACGTCCGTTAGTGTTTCACTACTATCAAGATGGATCATGGACATAAATATGCTCACCACAAGGTCAGTGATGGTGTACGCAGCCGGAGGGCTGATTTCACCAACGGGATGATGGGAAACATCTCCCACCCTCAGAACCCCCGCCTCCTTAAACACCCACCTGGAGAGGGCTTCTGCCAACTCCATGTTCCCATTCTGAGCATGCCTAACACAGGACACAAGAAGTCAAGAGACCAGCCTACAATACTCTAGTACAGGGGTGGCCAACCCTGGTCCTCGAGAGCCGCAGTCCTGCATGTTTTAGATGTTTCCCTGCTCCAGCACACCTGATTCAAATCAATGGGTCATTATCTAGTTATGCAGAAGCCATTCATTTGAATCAGGTGTGTCGGAGCAGGGAAACATCTCAAATGTGCAGAACAGGGGGTCCCTGAGGACCAGGGTTGAAGCCCTCTGCTCTAGTACATCCTTTAGTCTAGTTCGTACACTATAACATTTGTTCAATTAGACAGTGTACCCCTGGGAGCCAGGTGTTGCCTTCTGCACAGCAGAGTTGAAGAAGGCGTCGCTGAAGAAGAGCATCGACCCGCTGAAGATGACTCTGGCGTTGTTCCTGGCCTGGAGCCCGGCGATGAGCAGCGTGTTCTTTCCAACAGCATGAGGGTACTGAAGACAAGTCGACAAACACAAATACCATAAATAGCTTCAAAAATAGTTTTGACAAAGGGGAGGGGCCATTAAGGGCTACCTGCCCACTCGCCCCTGACCGCAGTGGTTGTAAGACCCTGGGGTTCAGGTAAATTCAGGTACATTCACAACAACGCTCATAGATGAGGCGTCTTAAAGGCACTACGCAGACAAAGATTACCGACTTTTTGAGAGCCGTCATTTTGAAATATAATCAGAGGCTAATTTTACGATACCTGAGAGATTGGTCTGTCAGGGAAGTAGGAGTAGGAAGTGGAGGAGCCGGTTAGGATGTCGAGTACCAGAGGGTTTTCTGGGTCTGCCACCATACTGGAGATGTAGAGAAGAGACGAACGGGTGGGTCAGCATCATTCAAATTCATATGACTTGTTCACCTATATCCCTGACGAACTGCAGGAACATTATCAACATCATACAATTTCCCAGTTTATGATGATGGACTTACCCAACACCCTTAAAGAGAATTGGTTTCCCTGTAGCTGGGCCAACAATGATGGAGGCTTTCAGTAGATTCTCTGGGTCAGCAACAATCAGGGTGTGCTAGATGAAGTAAACAGAAAAAAGAAAATATCCATACATTGTTTTTCCAAAAATTCTGACACAAAACATTTGAGTTTGTTTAAACTGAAACTATTGAAACTCTCTTACATCACCGGGGTCTGACACGTCATAGTTGTGGTGATCAATGACAGCAGTCTTCTCCTCATCAAACTCGATACCACACTCACTGCCCAGCTCTCTCAGCGGGTCACCTTTCATAAAGGAGTGGACAGAGCAGCAGCATTCAATATACACATTACACTAGCTGAGTCAAAAGTTAAGATTGATGAGTTAAAAGTGAGTCTGTGGCTCTGCAAAAGGTACAGACAATGTGCTTAAATATATGTAATGTTATCCATACTCTTACCAATATCAGAGCTGGCAGCAACAAGGACATTTCCTCCACCATCAATGAAGGCAGTGATGGTCTCAACATTGATATTGCCACCAAAGTCTGTAAGGAAAACGTGAGGGAATTGAGTATCGAGTGGTGTCTCAACTCCTGATTGGGTGGAATAGGGGAAACGTATTCATGCAAATAGTCTGTCAAATATTTGTAATACAAATTATTATTCTGGAACCTTAAGTGTTGAGTCACATTAGGCATAAAAATGAAGAGGACTGAGTTTAAGACTAAAACATACCCTCAACTGATGGGGCGAAGATGACAAGGTGGTCGTAGAGAAACTGTCCGTATTTGATCAGAGAAAGGGACGAATCATCTGCGGTCTTGAAGGTTATATCAAATCCTCGGTCTAAAAGGAGAAAAATAAATATAAGCTCTACTGTCATGTTGGTCAACTGTTACTTTGGCGACAGGATTTCATGGTCACTCTCAGCGTCCTTTCTCTTTCCTGTGTCTTGATTGAGGAGAAGCAGATCCAGTTAGGAAGCTAGCTAGCATTAGCATTGAGTTGTAAGCAAATGGTACATGCACACGCTCTCGAGACAACGGAAGTACACTTACAATACAGATAATAAGATAGCCAGTTGCCGATTTCATGTGAAACTGCAAAAAAAAGTTGAATTGACTAGTTTGCTCCCTAGAGCGGCTACTGTAGCTCACCTGCCAGACTGCGGAAGAAGATTGAATGGGTGTCTCGGATGTTCATGTTGTCCAGCAGAACGAGGGTCTTTCCGTCAGCCCATGCTGAATGCATCATCACTGATATCGACAGAAAGAAAATAACCCCGTTTCCGAGCATTGTAGACTTTGTATTGGCCATGCTAAAAGATCGCTTTTTGGACGGTAGTGGACAAATAGACCGCATCGTTTGCATGACTGCTGTCAACGTCGCCATTTTCTTGCAGTAGAAGTAGACGTCAGCGTTAGCAGAAGGCTAACCTTCCGCCTCGTGATTCAGCCAATCACATACAAGAACGCGTCACCGAAGTACCCATGATGAAGTGAACAATCGAAAATGAATTTCTTCAAACAAGGGAAATAATTCAAAGTACAAAACAAAATGGGAGAGATTAAACTGATTTAATAAATTACACAATGTACTCTCAATCCATTGTTATTTAAACTTTATTGATCTCTGTGTTAGATGAAACATTTTTGTTCGATCATAAATATTTTATTTTCAACACAGGACCTACTAAATGTTATCATTTAAAATGAGTTGACTGACAGAAACATACCTGCATAAACGGAAGCATACAGAACTGACCCTGTATTTGTTAGTGTACCCTAAAGTACCCTGTCATTTCCAGACAATTTGACCAGTGAAACCTCTCCATGCTTATGACGTTAACAGAAATCTGCGATTCATACTTTTCCGCGTTCCCCTTCACATCAACAAACGAAAACAACACTCCCATATTTTAACGGAGGAGGACAAACATCAACATGCACAGCATTTAACAATGTTTCCCATGGACGTGTCACTGAGAGCCAGTAAGACCAAGTCATGTGATCATGACTCTCTTCTAGTCTAGTAGTCTAGAACAGTCCTCCCAGCTCACTTTGCCCACACATATCAGTATTGTATCTGTACACTGTGCTTTTAATGAAAATATTTTAACTAAGTATACCAAAATACTGTAAGTGGAAAATAATGCACACTGCATCTCAGTAGGGCAATTTGTTTATCTAACACACAAGCTAACGTATCTGTGGTTTTACTAAGGAAAGCTCACAGACGCGTAAAATCTACAGGTCGTCCGTGAATACCAAGCCTAAAGATTGTCGACATAATGAGGATAAACCGTTCATGACTTCCATTTATACATCTTGCATACTGTGCAAATCTACCGTTGCATGTTTACAGGCTACTGCTGACATTTTCTAGATTCTAGAATAAAAGAGCAGAACTGTCAGCATCAAGACTTTTTTTCTGTCTTCTATAAATGAAAGGTGATCTCAGTAATATGCCCAAATCTGCCCAAGAGTTGTCATTGTGTGTTTGGCAGCGGGCTGGAGTTTTTGGTTGACCAAGTGACCTGACCACAAAAACTCTGAGCCCTTATCATAGATCCCCTGTACTTCTATTAGTAACTAGGGAGGACTACTTCTAATCTTTCCCACATTGTCAAATTTGTACTCCTCTGCTAACCTAATCCTGACAATCCATCTCTTCTCCTTCTCCACTGTCAATGGTCTCATTCTTCACCTCTGACAAGGTGTCAGCTTGGGCCACCTCCTCTCCCTCCCCACCTCCCTCTTCTCCCTCCTCCTGTGTCTCTTCCACACCCTCACTTTCTTTCCCCTCTCCCTCTCCCTCTGCATCCTGGGTGCGGAAGATGAGCTCCCCTCCCTGGATGACGTGCTCGGTGGTGGGTTGCCAGGTTGTGGTCGTATCCCCCTCAGTGGTGGCGGTGGTGGTGTACTGGTAGAAGTCAGAGTCAGACTGGAACATGACCAGGGCCTGTGCTGTGTGGATGCGTACATGCTGGGCTAATGAGCTGGCATCCAGAAACTTGTCACCACACGAGTCACAGGCAAACAGGATCTGGGTGTTGGGGTCTGGGAGGAGGAAAGTGGGCGTCAGGTAGAAGTGAATCATACAGAAGGAACAACTGCGATTTTTATCGATAAACTTTATAGAAGCAGAGCGAGTACTACGCTACTGTTTAATTTATAGCTGCCTTACTTACCCGCCTCTTGCACCTTCTCAACAGCTTTGGTGATCTCTGCCTTCAGTGCCTCAGTGTCGTCCGTCGACACATCTGCAGCCATTGGTACCACTGGAAACACAGATATGAAACCATGTTAACACGCACACAGATGAGATTAGATGGCCCAGTTCTTCTTCTGTCCTACACTACCCAGAATGCTCTCTGACCTGTCAGCTGGGCCACAGCACTAACGGCCAGGGCCTCCGTCGCCAGGGTGACGATGTCCTCGGTTGTGACGGTGACGATGTTGATCTCGCTGTCAGAGGTAGACATGCCTGGGTAGCTGTCGCCCTCCCATCGTCACTGTCTCCCCCGGCAACCACTAGACGCTTCATTCCGGCCTTGCCCTGGTGGACGGTCTTCACGTGGGAGCGCAGGTTGTCAACGCGGTTGAAACCACGACCACACTTGTCACACAGGAAGGGTTTCTCTCCTTGGAGACATCATGGAGGAAGATCAAAAGAAAAGGCCCAGATAATAAATACACAAATAAAATAATAAAATTTGGGGGGAATGCAGTGCATCTGCACGAAGTTACTCATTTCCTATATTCCTGCAGTACCTGTGTGAATGATGATATGCTTGGAGAGATCACCAACGTTGACAAAAGCCTTGTTGCACATGTGACACTTGTGTGGTCGGATGTTATCATGGTGGCGGATGTGATTGGCCAGCTGACTGGACTGGACAAACCTACGTTTTGAGAGATCAAAATAAGCTACTTACACCACAACATGTACATGTATTGTAATATAGTGTATTGCATGTATGTTTATACATTCTCCAGTGCATTTCTTAAGATTTCTACTAGTACACTACTATTATATATATATATAACAAAAGCTGTATTTGATATGTATTCTATTTTAAAGCATATGCTTTCATATAACATCTATATTATATATTTATATTTTTTGTAATTTAGCAGATACTGTTATCCAGAGCAGCTTACAGTAATTACAGGGACATACCCCGCGAGGCAAGTAGGGTGAAGTGCGTTGCCCAAGTACACAAAGTCCTTTTGCACGGCAAGGAATCGAACCAGCAACCTTCTGATTAATAGCCCAAGTCCCTAACCGCTCAGCCACCTGACTCCCATCTAAAGTGTTATGATTGTACCTTTTTCCACAGCGATCACAGACGTAGGGCTTCTCTCCAGTGTGCTGGCGGACGTGGGCGATCAGGGAGCTGGCCTGGGTGAAACCCTTCCCACAGATCAAACACAGGCAGGGCTTCTCTCCTGCAACACACACACACACACAACACTGATGTGGGCACTTCCTGGTCTCAACATGCACAACACTGGTGTGGGCACTTCCTGGTCTCAACATGCACAAAGGCATTTCAAAAGCCACTCCCAAATGATGTGACATTGTTCCGGTTAGCAGATGTGTTCAGCGAGTTTACCTGTGTGTATGCGTTCGTGCCTCTGCAGTGCCCCCGGGTCAGCGAAAGCCCTCTGACAGTGCATGCATATGTAGGGCTTCTCCCCGCTATGCACCCGCAGATGTCTCTTCAGGTTCCCTGTAACCACAGACTCCACAGTCAAATACCCAAACCGAACCCCATAAGTCAACAACAAACGATCGAAAACTGCGGTCACATTAACAAAGAAAATAGACAAAACAACAGAAACACATGGAAGAAGTGCATCTCTTCTTTACTCACCTGAAGTGGTGAACTGTTTACCACATTCTTTGCATTTCAGTGGACCGTCTGTGATATGGATCTTCAAGTGAGCCTTTAGATTCCCCATCTGCATGGGCAGCAAAACAGACCAAGCATGTCATATCCTGTACACACTGACCAATCAGTAAAACTCAAAAGTCGAGTTTAATTAACACCCCAAATCCCATTTGTAGCCACACTTAAACACATTAATTAGGAGCTCCCCAATTAAAATAACCGGGAACATTGCCTCGCTTCCTAATCAATGAAGAGCCTCTATCCCCATGACCAGTTAGCATCTCCTCACCTGGTTGAACCTCTTTTCACAGTGAGGACACTTGTTCCCTTTGTCTGCGTCGTGGGTCTCCAGGTGTCTCATCTTGGCCGTGGGGTCGGAGAAGGCCCTGTCGCAGTAGTCGCACTGGTACGGCTTCTCGCCGCTGTGCACCAGCTGGTGGCGTTTGAGGTTACCGGACGTGGTGAAGAGCTTGCCGCAGTCCTCGCAGCTGTAGCGAGCCTCGCCGGTGTGGCGTTTCCTGTGCAGGTTGAGCAGGCTGATCTGGCGGTAGCTTTTCCCACACGTGGAACAGCAGTACGGTTTCAGAGGGCTGCCAGGAGAGCACAAAAGGGACAGGGCGTACGTTTGATTATATGCACATTATATGTAGTTATATGTGTATTATTATTCTATGCACGCCCACCACACACACACTTTTTTATCAAGAAAATCATAGTTTCGCATCTGCATCCTCATGTCAAAAAAGCTGTCCCATATTCATTTGAAAACAGACCTACGCCCCTGCAGAGGGGGAAGATTCGACAAGGATTCAAAACAGTGTTCTGGAGTGTGGGGACGCTCGCTCATCCAGACCTGTGTGTCTTCTCGTGGGCCTTGCAGGCTGCCGGGTCAGAGAAAGCCTTGTGGCAGTCCCTGCAGCTGAAGGGCTTCTCTCCTGTGTGGATGCGGATGTGTCTCTTGAAGTTCCCGGTGTGTGTGAACTTCTTCCCACAGTCCTGGAATAGATCAGTGGCTATTTATATATTGGAAACGCACATTTTCCATCTACAGTGGAGGGTGTACATGGAGGTGTTTTGACGGGACACCCAGGGTTTCCATACTGGACACTCACCTCACACTTGTGGGTCACTGAGCCGTAGGACCGAGACTCTGTTCGGTCGTTGATCGCCCCGGAGCGCGTCAGCCTCCCCTCTCTTCCACTCTCTGTGTCATCTTCCTCCATCTGGCTGTCATCCTCATCCTCCTCTCCTTCTTCTTCTTCCTCCTCTCCTCCAGCCTCCGTGTCCTCCTCCCCTCCTTCCACCTCCTCCTGATCCTTCTCTCTCCTCTCCTCGTTTGCAGACTTTGGCACGCTACCTTCGTCCGAGTCATCTGGGAACAAGACACAGTGAAGACATACACCACTGACATGCCTTGGGAGTGCATAGATGGATTGGAGAACAGTTTGCTGGTCGTGGTAGCATACAGTATGCAGATCTATAGGGCCCAGTAATCCATGTCCCAGTCCAGGTGCATGATGTTGAAGGTGGTTACCTGGGGGGTAGTTCCGTCTTGGGGCCCTCCTGGTTCTCCTTCTCCTCATGCTCATGTACGATCTGCCTGCTGAAGACTTGAACGGGGACTCTATAAATAACACAGAACACTTCTTATAAGCCCTCTATGAAACACACAGGGAGTTTATAATGGTCAGACTGGGTCAATGAACTGTCATGACGGACGTATGCGATAATACATCGTACTGACTGGGGGTGTAGTCGGCATCCGAGGGGTCGTCCTGAAAGGGCACGTCTTTGGCTACGCTCTCATCCTCCACGTCCACTTTCTCAACCGATGTTTTCTTCTGTGCCGTGTGCGAGGCGTTCTTAGGGGGTCTTCCTCTGCCTGGGGCTGGTTTGTCTGAGGTCTTACTGACTGTTTCTTGGACATTTGCGGCGGTCTCTTTGGGATCTTCCTCAATGACCTCTGACCCTTCCTGCTCCATAGAGGTGCTTGGGGCCTCGTCGTCGTCAAGGGGACCCATCTCTGGAGGTGTTTCTTTGGATTTCGGATCTGTTTCCTCTGGTCTGTCTGTTTCAACAGAGATGAAGGGGAGGAATCATAAGTATGTTTTGTTTCATTTCATTTGAATGTTAAACTGTTTATCAAATGCGTGTATATTGATTTGACATCCATCGGGATGTCGGTGTACTTACGGGCAGTGCAGTCTAGCGGTGTGGCTGATGTTGAGGAGGCGACTGACTGGTAAGCAGAGCAGGCGTTGACAATCTCCTGCATCTGGAGAAAACTGGCGACCGCAAACACGTCTTCCACATTCTGGGGGCTCAAACTCAGTTTGGCTGTGTACATGAACTCCAGGACTTGGCCCAAACCTGAAAAAGAGAAAGCCAATCTGTGAGATGGGATATCCTCTGTAGGATTCAGAAAATGATTGGACACATGAACCATTTGGATTGACCAATGGAGTGTCCTAGGCAATATCATAGGTAAGAACAAAGTTCTCACCTGCAGCATTACTGATATCCAAATGCACCACGTCTTTCTGGTCCAGGAACAGCGTACGAAAGTAGGCGCTGCAGGCGGCGAGAACAGCCTTGTGGGCTTTAAAGTCCACTCCATCTACCACAAAGGTACAGTCACACAACAGACCCAACTGACGCTGGTGGTTAAGTTGCTCCAGGACCTTAGAGCTGTGCCAGGGAAAGTCCATCTTGGAGATTACATATGGTAACAGTAGGTCGGGTCCGGTAAACCTGCTTCAGCTTTAATGAGCTGGAAACTATAACAACAGACAATAAAAACAAGAGTGAGTATGGGAAGGTGTTTGAATCGGATACATAACTTAATAACATGCGCGTTTTAATTATTACATAGCCTACAAGGCATCTTGTCTGTTACATTTTCATTGACAGTAATAAAAAGCACTAAGAAGTGTACAACATTCTCAGCAGACTTGACTCGAAACATAATGACATTATGACAAACAAGACTGCTCTTCATTTAAAAGAGAAACAAAGACAATATCCGCGTAATAGTCTATTTGGTCGAACGAACAATCATGAAAGCCACAATTTTTATGAATTAAATTGAGAAAGTTTAGTTTGACGATGCATCCGATTGATTATCAATCCTCTATCCTTGTGCCTTTGCTATCAGGGATTAATTCAGCTTGCCTAGACATGCATGTTATGAACCAACAAGATGGCGTGTTTGCTTGAAGGCCTTTCTTTTGACTCGTCCTTTCCGATCCTAGTCCTGTGTGTAACTACGCACGCCATATTCTGCGACGAAAACGCTGAAATTGCCTCTTACGAAACGTTACCTTTTCTGCTTTAATAGCTTGTTGTGTTCTCTTTCAAGTATTTTCAAAAAGTCTCCAGGCTGAATGCGTTCAATCGAGTTTTTCGGCGATCGATCCAGTTCTACAGACTCGATTCACCGCCATCTTCCACTCTCTGATCGATTGATAGTGGCCGGGTGGATGGTTTACATAATGCACATGCGTAGTTCAAGCTCGCGGTCAGTTGGAATTTACCACGCGATGGCGCAACACACCAACTTTTTATCTCTTCCACCAAGAACTGTCAACAAGTCCACCCTGTATATGGCAACAGAAAATTGTGATTATCTTGTTAGTTGTTACAGTATAATTACAAAGCAGTAATATACGAGGTGGTCAGACTGTGAATAAAGTATTTGTTGACTTAACTTTTGAACGATGTTTATTTTATTGTAAATATTTATGTCATAGGGTTTTGGGTGACGTGGTTTCACACTGGAATTACATTAAGTACTATTAAATATTGGCAACATTTCTGCAGTGTTGTCAATACATAAGTCATAGTACTTGAGATTTCATGGTATATTAAAATAATTGTGTTCTAAGACATTCAGTAAAGTTATTAATAAATGATACTTTTACCCTTAATATTGGAATATTATCCGTGATCAAACCTGCCATTTTATTATCATGATTAGGGAAAAATAACAGAAATGGATGCACACACCAGTTTTTTTTATTGTCAAAACAGGCTAAATTTATTCATGTCTTAAATGTACAATAATTCATCATTATACAGAGAGTTGAGTGAAACCAACTGTTCACAAAATGAGTCAACAAAACTTTGTGGTAAGTACTCTCTTGATCACGTCAAACTAATTATTCAAACAGGAGGTGTGAGTGCATATGTGGTGATATTGAGGTGAAGTTGCACTAAAGACAAATTAATTGTGAATATTAATTTAATTAATAGTAAGTGGTAGCCTATAATGCGAGGCTAGTCTTTGAACTGCAATAAAGCCACAAAATGTGTCGAAAGTTGGCATTATTTGTGAAGGAATCCAGGAAGTAGCTAACAACATACAGGGACAAAGCTGGGACTATATCTTGATCTCAGTGCGGAAGGTCTGAGCGAGCTCATGTTTGGAAGGGTTCCTGCGAGCCCTAACTGTCAAAGCTCCTTCTGCCTCCAGGGATGATGTCACTGAGGTGGGGTCGACATCCTCTGGCAGTTGACACTTGTGGGTGAACGTGTTCATCACTGTACCATCAGCTGCCAACTGTAAAAACAATCAAAACAGACAAATCAAATAAAGATGAAAAAGTCGGAATAAATATTTTCTAAATCACAATGAATTTAACTTTGAGTCACAAACTGAAAACACTCATCCAGATGAGACTGGATCGAACTTTAAGCAACGTCAGTAGGCGTAATCATGCCAGTTTTGATCAATAAAGTTTTGGGTGAGTTCAACTTTTTCACCTTCTCTGCCCGGACTTCAATCTGGTTGTTGGAGGTGGTGACAATAACATCTTCAGGGGAGAAGTCTTGGACGTCCACTGTGAACTGGTACGTGTCTCCAAGGGTCTTGATGTTCCCTGATGCCCCTGGTCGACCTGGAAACAAAACAGGATACAAGTTTATTCACCATTTAATTAATTCTCCAGTTCTGCCAAAGACACAAACACAGTATATCTACAAATAACCCGCTGACCCATATCCTTTCCCCTTGTAATAATAGCCAATAGTGAGACAAAAAAGACCTAAGTCTTGTGAAAGCCATATTGATCCATTCTCAGAGCTACTTGAATACATAAATGCTATATGGACTGTATGAGCACATGGATGACTTCACACAGGTGTCACCAAACTGCAAAGGAGCAACATGGGCTTCAGCTCAACTCACTTTGGCTAAATGACGCCACAGATGTACCAGTATGTGTGTGTCTGCGTGTGTGTATCCGATTGCCCGGCAACCGTCTAGCCCACCCTCTCCAAGGCGTCATCCCAGTCATTCTCTGTGCGTGAGCTCACAACGCTGGCAGTGGCTGGAGCATTCCTCGGCGTGTGTGTACACCCTCCCCTCCTCCCTCCCAGTCTGTCCCCCAACCCCAGCACCCTCTACAACCCCACACACACATCATACCAGTAGCAGTACCAGAATACCCTGCTCTGCCTTAATGCTGACCAACCTATCCACCCCTACCCTCTCTCTCTCTCCCTCACACACACACTCCCTCTCACACACACACACACACACACACACACACACACAGACACACACACACTGCCCTACCCAGACCCTGCTGAGAAGTCACAGGGTCAGACACATGGGACTAAATGTATTCAGTAGCTTGAAGGGAGTTCAAAAGGCAAACTTATAGACATGCGCGACACGTAGACGTGTAAACAGATAGGGCAGTGCACCCATGTGCTCACACAGCATTCTCAACATACTGTATACTCTATTTATGCATCGACTCTATTGTCCTTTTTAGACCGGTGAGACCATGAACTTCACCATCATCACAAACAGTGGGATCTATACAGGTGGTCCACAATATACCAGTGTCTGCGACAATCAACTCACTGGGAAATCCCAAGGCATCATTTCCAGGTAGCATGAAAGATCCAAAGTCCTCAGCAAAAAGTCCCCGGCTCTTCTCCATGTAGGGGTTGGTGGAGGAGGAGGAGGAAGAAGTTTGGTGGAAACTGCGCTCCGATCGGTAAGCAGAGCTGTTGGTCCCACTCATGGATGTCTTGGTGTGCCGTAGAGAGAGACAGAGAGGGAGACAGAGAGAGAGAGGGGGAGAGAGAGGGAGGTAGAGAGAGAGAGTGAAAGAGAGAGAGAGAGAGAGAGAAGAGGACCTCTTGTTTTGTCTTTCTCACCAGCCCAGTCCCACTCTGGTTGGTTGTTAACGGGAGACAGATCTGACAGTATTTCCTCCTTCTCTTCTTTTGTCTTACCACACTGAGTTAACTGTGTACCGCGTTATTCAGTAAGATGTTTTGTCTGTCTTGCATCTGTTGGTCTGTTTTCCCTCAGTGTGTGTCTGACAAGTGTCCAGAAGCAAAGTCACTCTCACAGAGCTCTTATAGTGTGTGTTTAAAGGCTGGGGGGAAGGGGAGTGGGTCACCACTCAAAAGCATAACAGTGGGCTATATTTATAATTGTGTGTGTTGTGGTTGGAAAAGTTTTGTGTGATGAGGGCTCAAAGTTAAGCGAGGAAGAGAGGAGAGAGAGAGAGAGAGAGAGGGAGAGAGAGAGAGGGAGAGAGAGAGAGGGAGGAGAGAGAGAGAGCGAGAGAGAGGAGAGAGAGATGAGAGAGAGAGAGAGAGAGAGAGAGAGAGAGCTGTTAGCATTCCAGACTTCCCGTCTGAAAAATATTTTCACCTTTTTTTTCCTTCTCTCTCTGTTTTTATCCTCCCTGTTTGCTAAACAATAATTATAATTATTTTGTACAAATGGACAAATGGAAAAGAATGATTTGTTGCCTTGAATAAATCAACATTACAACAGGATCAATTTATTTTTCTAAAAACACATCTTCAATAGGATCTTCAACATGGAAAGAATCTCACTTGAAACCAGGCTGTTGGTTAGACGACTATGGTTTGACCTGGCGGTCAATGACATTGGTTGTGAGGATCCCATGTCTAATAATACCCATAGACAGGACAGAGCATCCATCTAGAATGTTCTCCTGACAGTCTTCATAAGCTCATAGTCAAAGATAGTCATCTGGTGATGATGCCACACAATAAACCAACAGTGTACCATAACACCACCATTTTTATTGTACGATTTACAGATAAACGGCTTTCTTTTTCACTTTTAAGGACCGAATAAGGGGTGTCCAATGACCCAGCAAAGGGTGACACATCCTATTCCACCCTATCTGTACAATCAGAAAAGTCCTCTGCTAATCGTCTAAATCCAGCCCAGCGACTCACCAGCCTCCTGACAGGCAGCAGAACCCCGTCAGCAGCCCAGAGAGCTGTCTGAGTAAACTTCTATTCTAGAAAGATAGAGTAAGAGAGAGGGGGTGGGAGAGAGACATGAGGATAGAGTAAAAGAGAGAGGGGGTGGGAGAGAGACATGAAGATAGAGTGAGAGAGAGAGAGGGGGGTGGGAGAGAGACATGAGGATAGAGTAAGAGAGAGAGAGGGGTGGGAGAGAGACATGAAGATAGAGTAAGAGAGAGAGGGGGGAGAGAGACATGAAGATAGGATAAGAGAGAGAGAGGGGGGAGGGAGACAGAGAGAGACATGCGTGGGACAAGCGTGGGCCGATTTGGGAAAATAAATGGGCAGATAAAGGTCAGCAGTGAGAAGAACTAAAGACAGTGTATGTGTCTGTGTCTGTGTCTGTGTGTGTATGTGTGTGTGTGTATGTATGTGTGTGTGTGTGTGCGTGTGTGTGTGTGTGTGAACTTGCTGTGTTCCATGCAAGTTCCCCAACAGGGACTGTTCTGGGACACTGAGAGAGCACACATTAAAAATGAATCCGATACACAGTGTACCAGTAATCCCTGTCTCTATCAGTGACTTTGAGTCACCTCTGCAAGGGTTACAGGCGCCATTTCTCTGACCAGCACAAGTACATGTGGCTCGGCTTAATATGGACAGAGGCACATTCCAAACAACAGGGGTTTAAGATAGTGGGATTGAACCGTGATGCACACAGTACACACAATCATATGCACAAGGGCTCAAGAACACTTGTCGCTCACACAAACACACACCACACACACGCAGTAATACCTCTCCTATTACTGGCCATGTGGCAATGTTTGCTTCATCTGCCACGTTACATGATGTGCTCCATCTGTCTGCTCCACTGTGATGTGTTTCTGGATGGAGGAAAGCAGGAAGACGACATCAAATCCTCACGAATATCATGTTGTCTCACGTATTCTGCAATGTTCTCTGAGCTCTGTACCTAATGCAAATGGTTATGTGTTACCCCGGTGTTAACAGATTACATGAACAATATTTTCTACTGTAAGGACAACAGTTGTCTTCACAGTAGAAAATATTTTGAGAGTTACTCTCATGTCACATCAACGGGGACATTAATTGTGCATATTCTGTTTTTAACAAAGTAGAATTCAAAGATGTTTTCATCGAACCCTCCCTCCCTGTTTCCCCAACTAAGACTTATTGATAGAGTTCGGACCGTGATTCCCATCAGACCAAATCGATTGTTCATGATAGAACACGATTTGTATTTACATTCACATCGGTGTGCTGTTTCCATGGAAACAAGTTGAAAGTTGAAACAGATTGGTTCTGTGTGAGATTCACAGCACAGAGTATTTATTCATAGAAAATAACACAAACATACGTGTTAATTGAAACCAGAAGAGATTGTTAACCAAGGGAGAAAACTAAATGATAAACATTCATTGTGTATGAGATTGCGTGTGTGTGTGTGTGTGTGTGTGTGTGTGTGTGTGTACGAGATAGTGTTTGTGTGTGTGCACCTGTGATTAGTTTCACCTTCAACAAAAAATGACAAGGAATTATAATTAGTACCCCATCACAATTTCAAAGCCGTCGACCGGAAACCAAATCTTTTTACAAAGGCTTTCGAAGTATTTCTTGTGCATACTTTCATGTTGAAAGTGACTTTCGAGATCTAGGGGGCTTCTAAGCAACAGCCTTTAATGTCCACAGACAACCTTATTGAAGGTCATAGTTGTGGGATTCCATTAAAAAACACTCAAACCTCATTGTATTCTATTAACCAATTTCACTATATCCTAACTAGCCGACAAGCCAAAATAATCACAAAGCTGACAGTTGGGATAGGAACATGACCACAGAATAACATAATAAACAAAATCATTGTTATTCTTCCATTTCTATGTTTATCATTATCTACAATACTGGAGCTTGCTACACCATCAGATACAATTTAAACATGAAAACATGAATACATAAAATGCATTGATTAATAAGAAACTAAAATGAATTTCAGCCGTGAATACAGATTTAAGAAGAGAGAACAAATATATATTTTTCTAAAATGCATTACCTGTGATCAATTCTTAGCTAAAGACTGAAAGTAAGGTTTACTGTCATGTTGTCAAATGTATAGGTTTATATGGTAATTAATTTCCCCTGCCCTTAGATCTTGTGGAAGGTTTTCCAGAGCCTGAGGCTGAAAGCTGGTCCTGGTTCTAGGAACTAAATGAGTCATCAAGATTCACCTACGTATGATGTAAGAGTGTTTGATATTAGTTTGGATCTCAGGGTCAACTGATTTTAAAAGTCACAGGTTTAAAAAAATGAGGTGATACTGTTGGCTCTTTCTATGTGGTCCATCTGAAAACTCTGAAAACAAGCCTTTTGTAGCAGCTAAGTTACTGACTTAATGGACAGACCAGAAAGAAACGCATTGCTTTATATGTTTCTCGGCTGATAATTCGGCTTCGTAATACTTTTGGCTTTGTAGAAATTATCTTTAAAACATATGGAATATTAATTTACAGTTCCAATTACAAATGATTGAAGTGAAACCTCCAAATTGAAATGACCAATAAATGAAAACATCAAAAGCCTTCAGAATTACAGGAAAAATGGGCTTAATGAATTAGCCCTGCAGCAAGAACATGTGAAGGGCATTCTCTTGAACAACTCTGTGATTTGCCAACTGTGACCACTGCACAACAGTTATGCAAAATCACCTTCGGTCTACTCGTTGAGGAAAACACTTGGAAGCCAAACAGGCCACGGTGAGGAAAGGTAAGCTTTTACAGCAAGTTAACTCAACCTTGGAATTGGCTGGATCTGAGTGGCTTATTACGAAAACTTTTGATTGGATCCTGTCTACATTTAGTTTGTTGGAGTTCTGAAATGGCAAACCAACATCTAGACTTTACAATCAAAGTCGAGGAGGGCTGTTTTAAGGACAAAGAGACAGAAAATAGAAGGGGAGAACAACACAATGAGGCTCATCTTCTCCTTGCAAATCCATGGAAACCATGGCAACGATCCCGCTCCTTGGTCAAAGGTCAGATAAAAGTCAAACGTCTTTACCGGTGGTCGATGCTAACACATTCGTTATATCGGACAAGCTTTCAAATAAATCTTTCCATCTTTTGTGTGGCATAAATGTACAGTCTGTAATATGTGTCTGGCCCATTGTGGCTTTGACAAAAAGAGGCTTTGTCAGACTCTCCAGACCGCATGCCCAGCACACTCTGTCCTGCCATATTACATGTCTTTCCTCCGTCAAGTCTTTTTGCATGAATCGTATAAACAATGACTGTCCTTACCAGCTCCAGGTTACAGGATTTAGGCAGGAGTGCCCATGTTGTTGTGTTCTGGGGTTGTCCAGAGAGCCTGGTGTGGGTGAGGCGTGGGCTGGGCCTGCTGGGGGGAATGGAGTGGTACTGCTTCGCTGCTCTGGGAGTCCTGGCATCTTTCCTCAGTTTCTTCATGGATCTTAGTGTGGCCAAGCTGCTGCGAGGTTAGACTGGCTCACACACACACACATACACACACATACACACACAGAAGTGCCCCCACACACATGCATACACACACACATGCACGTACATACATTCATATATACAGTACCAGCAAAATGTGTCAAAACGTTTGACTGGTACTGTAAGTTTACCTGATAAAATAAGGATGAGTTTTACTCACTCTCACTTGTCATCCCTCTAGCTCACCAGTGGCTGTATGTGAAACTAGAGGGCCACATGCTGCTTCAGTTTCTCTGCTGGACCCTGTACCCTGTCTCTCTGTGTGCTCTCTCCTCCTCCTTCACACACAACATCTGCCCATTTTCAGCAGGTAGGAGAAAGGATGACCACTGACCACGTTTCACAGCGGGAGCAACACGCAGTCCGTCACAATAAAAAAAAGCTTCTTGAAAAGCCACGTTGTCATTTTACGGGAGTTCTTCTTCTGTGTTTTCTACCTGTGTTTGTTCCAGGTTCTGGGGTTCCTGAGGTGCGAACAATGCTGTCAGGCGTGGAGATGCCTCATTACTTGTCTGTGACCAACCTGTTTGTCAAGGTTGTGGGGCTCATCTGCACATTGGCAGCCGGTACTTCAGTGTTCCTGGGGAAAGTGGTAGGCTGATTGTACTTCTGAATCACCCTCTGTCTCACTGTGAATCTCTCTTTGTGTATCTCTCTCCTTATGTTTCAGTTTCTATTGTTTGAGATGAGTTCTTAGCATCATGAACAATAGAAGAACGATTGGTCTGGTTTAATTTCAGGGCCCGTTTGTTCATCTAGCCACCATGTTGGGAGCATATCTGAACCGTCTTGCCACTCTCCTCAGTGGAAAAAAAGAGGTACGTAATACCACATTTCTTTCTCCAATTATAATCCCTTTGTCCGTTGTAAACAAAAGATCAGTTGGAATGGTGAGTTTTCCTGTTAAATAGGCTACATCATTTATAAGCGCCCAATTTTAACGATCGTCTTCTCCTTGTTGTTGTAGGAGAGACCAGAGAGGGCCATGCTGGCAGTTGCTTCTGCAGTTGGGGTAGCTAGCTGCTTTGGGACTCCCATTAGTGGTGTGTAAGCCTAAACCTTCCTCTGACGCACATTCCCTGTCAATCAAAGAGCCCCATCATTTCAGTGTACCCGATTTTAATGCATATTGTCATTCTATCAGTCCGTCTCTCACTCGTGAAATTAATTCTGCACTTTCCCTCGCTTGCGTCTTCTCTCCCCGCTGTCCCTTTCTTTCTCTCTCTCCCTCTCTCTATATTCCTCACTGCCCATCCAATCCCTCCCTCCCGCTCTACTCTATTTCTTAATCTTTAAATACTCCACCCTATCTCGTCTCTAACCCCCTTGGCTTCCCGCAACCCCATCTTCGATTTATTTTTCTCTTTTTCCCTCCTCCCCGCCACTCCTCCATATCATCTTGCCACATATCGTCACCTTCTCTCCAAGGTGTGCTGTTCAGTGTGGAGGTGATGTCTTCTCACTTTCCCTTGAGGGACTACTGCCCGGGATTCTTCGCAGCGGCGTGCGGAGCCGTGACCTTCCGTCTCCTCGCCGTGTGGAGCGGAGAGGGAGGTAACAGCTCTCTCTCGCCACCCGTTGGGTGATCAGGGGAGGCCCTGTTTGTGGAACAGCTACTGGACAGGGGTTAACTACCCTTGAAACATATTTATTCTAATAGAACAAGTGTTCTAAAGATCTGTTTGTGCCGTTCCCAATGAAGAGTTCCTGGACCACCGAGCTAGGACTGAGAGGGTCGAAGGATGATTGCATTTTCTCTGCATTTAATCTAGATGTTGTAGAAAGGAAAATGCAGATTTGATTATGTAAGGCCAGCAGAGATACATGGTAAAGTGATTTGGGATCTGATTGTGTTACGTTCTTTTGCCTCCAGACACTGTTCAGCCCTTGTTTAAAACCAGCTTCTCCGATGACAAGCCGTTCTATCCACTTGAGATCCTGGCCTTTTCTACAGTGGGGTAAGACAGCTTATCTCAACGTTGCAGAACGTTGGACGTGTTGGACAAGGTTCAAAATCATTTTTCCAAATAAATATACCATACACCATCCCATAATCGACATATCTGAGTGTCGTTTGTATGTGTGATTTTGTAACGTGTAATTTATAAGTGTGTTGTTGCTGCAGTGTGTTAGGGTGTTTTCTGATTCTGTGTGAGTTCTATTTTGTTATTCTCTCAAATTGATCTCAAAGCTCCTAAAGATCTACCAACCAAACTAATCCATCCCTCCCCCCGTTTCTGTTCCCGTCTTCACCCTGTTGCCACTTTGCTTTTTAAAAAGGCTTTTGTTTCCATTGTGACACTGTATGCTCTTCCAGTAATGACTTCCGATGGCCCATGGCTGCCAGATCTATAAATACGCTGCTTCTCAGTGTGTATCTGTGTGTCTGCTCTGTCCTGCTCTAAGACTGCTGTGCGGCGCTGCCGGCTGTGTCTACCTCTTCTGCCACCGCACCATCCTGCGCCTCGTCAAAACCAACAGAGTCCTCGCCAAGATGTTGGCGACAGAGTGAGACCTGTTTCCCGACCAAGCATTGTTTTGCGACTGAGTGCTTCAAGCCTGCCTCGTATTGTTGGATGCTAATAACTGGGATTGCTTACTGCTCTAGATTCATTGTAGACGGTTTGTCCTGTTAGACGTGCTTGTGATGACAAGCAGTACAGTCAGAAAGGGCACTCTAGGATTGGACTTGGAAAACTGTAATGCAAAGGCAATTTGGGTCACAGCACAGAACATAAGACAATAGACACACATTAAAACAAACAAACAAAACGACAGTCCAAGGTCTCTATGAAGAGGAGAGGATGTCATGTCATTGTGTTTGTGTCTCCTTCTACACGCACGACTCTGTTTCCAGGAAAGCCCTCTACTCAGCCATGCTGGTGTTCGTCCTGGCCTCCATCACATTCCCTCACTCTGCGGGTCAATACATGGCCTCCAAGGTGACACACTTTGAACACTTTTCCATTTAATATTTTGAAGGATTGCCTGTGTATCTTCTGAGATGGGCCTTGAGGACGTGTTCTCTGTCTCTCTGCAACAGTACACCATGAAGGAGCTCCTCTCCTCTTTACTGGACAGCAGGCGATGGGACTACAAATCCCACAATGCATCACTGGAGCTGGGGTCAGAGTTGAGTCCTTGGTCAGAGTGGAGCCCTACAGGGATTCCAGTCCATGCTACTCTGGTGTGCTTTCTGGTGATGAAGGTATGGAATGTTCATGCACGTAATTCTGTCCTACTAATTGGGTGATGAGAAAACATAACATTATCCGGGTTTGAACCCGGGTTTTTTCAAGTGCTTTAGCAACGTGGCAAATGCAACGTGGCAAATGCACGTGGCCAATGCAATAGAAAGATCAAAACATCACATATCACAATATTCCGGATCTAAGCACACAAATGCAAATGTGAAATGTAAATGATTTCATTGTTTCCTCTGTGGGAGGGAATTGATTCGGAGAAATATCTTAATACGAACAGCTTCACAATGATTACTTGCTAACTCAAGTAACAATGCAGACAGCCGCTCTGGCAACATCTGACTCCCAGTCTCATTCATATTCAGCTGTGGATGCTGATCTTGGCCTGCACCTTACCCATCCCCGCTGGCTACTTCATGCCTGTGTTCGTCTACGGTGAGAGGGAAACCTAAACTAATACACCTTTTCCACTAATTTTCCACTCATTTTGAGGGTTTAGGTTGGTCGAGGGGAAGTTCTATGGGCGTATGTGAAGCCCTCTGTGACATACTTGCGTGTAAAAAGGGCTATACGAATACATTTTGATTTGATTTAACTAATTTCAACCACTTCCTATGTGAATAGTTTTTAGCAATTATCATCAAAATCAATTGAGACTGTGAACGGGATGTGACCTCACCTGACACGCCCCCCTGCGCCTGCCGCTGTGCCCCAGGTGCTGCGCTGGGCCGTCTGGTTGGAGAGACGCTGGCTCATGTCATCTCAGAGCAGGGAGGGAGTCCCATCAACCCTGGCGGCTACGCTCTCGCTGGTAAACCAACCGACTGTTGTTACGTAACAGGCTTTCAAAATGCATCAAAAAGCAACAGTAATGGGGATGCCCTAAGTGGACATGAGCGAACAAAATCAAGACAGAGTATAAGGTGTTGCTTGTCTCGATGCATGTGGATGCAGTAAAGTGCCTCTTTTAGCCTGTCATTGGGGGATGTGATACTCTGTAAAGTGCCTCTTTCGTCCTGTAATGGGGGAAGCCATGCATAAAAGATGCCTCATTTGCTGTGCTGTGAGGGACTCAACACGCTGTAAAGTGCCTCTTTTCCCTGGTGCAGGTGCAGCAGCCATGTCAGGAGCGGTCACTCACACTCTGTCACCCGCCCTCGTGGCTCTGGAGATGACGGGCCAGTCCTCCCACGCCGTCCCCGTCATCCTGGCCACCCTCATATCCAACGCTCTGTCTCGCTCCGGGAAGAGGCCCTCTTTTTACGACGCCATTTCCCTGTCCAAGAAGCTCCCGCACCTCCCCTCCTTACTCAGAGCATGCCCCAAGTGAGCCTGATTAAAACCGACACCCAATTAAAATAAGCAAACTGTTTGTGAAAACTTCTCTGCTCGCTTTCGCCTTAGTTTCTAGAAGGTGTTTTCTTTAATGTGCTACCAGTAGGTCAGACTTGATGTCTGGGAGACTATATCTGGCTTACATCAGTTTACATTTACATTTATTCATTTAGCAGACGCTTTTATCCAAAGCGACTTCCAAGAGAGAGCTTTAAAAAAGTGCATCAGTTGTTTTCATGTTACGTGATGTGTTATGGCTCTACTCTACCTTTTCTCAGGATTTCGTCTGTCTGCCTGGGACCGGTTCTGGGCCCTGGATGGGCTCTGCTTGAGAGGGGGGCGGGGCCCAGGGAGGTTCAGCAGGTCCTCGACACTTACACAGACCCGGAAATTGCCTTGGTGGAATCACGGGGTGAGAGCACTACAAAGTTCTGCTGGATTGGACTCACCTTGTGAAGGGGCTCTTGTTGCCCTGCTAGTATTGTTCGCTCCTACTTCAGCATGAAATGACAAGCACTTCCATTACCTCACAGCAAGCCCTGTCAAAGAAAAACAAGAAAGAAAACCTTGTAAGGTCTCAAAGCGTTCAACATCCATAATGACCCTGTACTATTGAGAGACAAAATGTTCCCGTGGAGTGAAAGAATTGGGGGTGAAAACAACCAGCCAGATGAGACCTGTCACAGTAGTCTTACTGAATTGAATGAATTAGCATATATTTTATGGCATATTTTGTGGCATGTTTGCTATGGCAACATAATTCACCTGAGAGTTGATGACACTCTCGGCCTGTAGGTCTGCTTCAGTCAGTGAAATGAGGCTGTCGCTGTCTCACCTGTTCCTTGCTGTCTTTTCAGACTCACCGATTCTCTTGGGGTCAGTAAAACGGTCAGACCTGCAGATGTTCCTCTCCCACACCAAAGATAACGTAAGACGAGACTCTTCTTCTAAGGGAAGAACATTTAACGTGTCATCCTTTCTCCTCCACATCCATCATCCTACATGTGCTTCCGATTTACGATTCTCCAGGTTTCGAAATCACTGGAGGACGTCTGTTCCATCAAATCACCTTCTCTCCAGATCTCCAATGACACCACACTTGTGGAGGTAAACGAAATGGAGTGTGGCTTTCCTTTACCTGACAGTTTATTTGAACAATGACTCTGTGTTTGATCACATGCAACCTGTGTTGTGTCTTCTCCTTCTCCCCCTGTGTCAGGCTCACGGCGTCATGAGTGTGATGTGTGCAGAGATCTTGTACGTGACTGAGAGAGGGAGGCTGGTTGGAGTCGTCACATGGCTGGAGGTGTGGTAACATGTGACACGGGGAACACACAGCACATGAAACATCACATGCTCTAACTTCAACCCTGGCTGAAGAAGTAATAATACGTGTAATTTTTGATTTTTACCTGAATTTTGGTTCTTAAATACTCTGAGAACCTTAATGTATTTAGTGTGTGCGATTTGAGATAATAACCTTGCTTCAGTATGTTAATCGGGGGTTGCTGGTAATGGAAAGGTGGTGAACCTCAAAATAATTTGAAAGGGTAATACAAGAGTATTCCCAGGAGTCAGTTATGTCTATTCAAGCGTCAGAAGGGTATGCTTTTTTAATTAAGCTTACAGTCTATTTGTTGTATTGGTTTGTTGTGATGCTGTTGTTTGAATGCATCCCTCTCTCTAATCTCTTCATCTCTCTCTCCTCCTATTTTCACAGATGAAAAGAATAATGGAAAACTTGGCTAAAGACATCTAACGCATCTGTGAGCCCAGGAGCCCGACTAATATCAACTGTAATAATGACTCGTTGTTTCTACTTCCTCCTCATTCTGAGATGACAAGATTATTACCTCCAGCCAGGAGTCATTTGGCTTCAGGGCCGTGTGATAAACATCTATTAGAGCTTCTTGATGAAGCACTTCTTGTAATGACGCAAACCTTTAGTCAGCCATGGGTGTTGGATTGGCTTATTAAATAAACCACAGACATCTCTCACATCTCTCACGCATTTCCTGAAGGGAAGATATCGTCTTATGAAATGTTTAATATTCATCACAGAAAGTCCCTGATGTCATAAAAATATGTTCGATTAAAGGTCAGTGATCTGAAAGCAGACCTAAGAGACAAAAGAGGATCTGCTATGCTGGAGTGGTGACCTTTTCCCGGTCGTCTTTGGCGAGGCGTGTGAGAGTGAAATGATTCACAGGGCTGCCAGAACGATGCTCCCAGGAACACATACACATTACCTAAGGTGCATTGTCAGTTTGTAAACGAAATTTCATTATCTATAATTGCTTGTAGTTTTCAACCATCAGCACCAATGCCCTGACCGTTTTTCCCCAACCTTAGAAAGACCATGGCTGTTGTTTGAAGCCACTGTCTAGCTTTCTTCCCTGTGTTAGTCTCGCTTCCATTGTGTGTGATTTTCCACAGTGAGCAGGATGGCTACCCCCCATTTGTTGCTGTGGATCTCCTATTAAAATTCCAATCAGGAGATTGTTCTGTAGAAGCCCGTTTGTTTTCTGAATGAGTTCATATTATCCCTGTCACTCCCTTTGTCCTCCTTATCTTATATCGTCCACTTTGTCTCCATTCAGCTGTAAAAGGGGAACAATAGCCGGAGGCCCTCATGTGAGACACAACAAATGGTTCACATTGTGTAAACTTCTATTAAAAGAATGTGGGGCAAGATAGCACTAATATTCACCACCCTTCTTTTATCTCACTCTCTCAAGACACCCTTTCGTTCTCTCTCTGTCTCTCTCTTTTCATCTATCTTCCTCAAACACACAAGGCCACACATGCACAGACACACACAAACACAATATCACTATTTTCTTCACTCACTCTCACGTACAAAATATCAGCAAACACGTACCTACATCTCTGACTTTCCTGCATCTCTACCCCTCCCTCTCCCACCCCCCCACTCCCCTCTCCCACCCTGGCTGAGACGTGTGAATAATAGCTAATCATAGCTGAGACTCAGACAGATAATTGGGTGCGCACTTTCTCTCCTCCGCTCCACTTTCTCTCTTAACTATCTCAGTCAGGAAAAGGAGACTCCACAGGAGACCCATTTTAAATATATATATTTTTTTACATTTCAATGTACCTTTTTTGCTCTTTGAGCATGTCTATTTTCAAGACTGTAATCCGATATGAAACGAAAGAAAAAAGAAAACCTAGAGTAGCATACAAATAGATGTACAATCTGTATCACAACGTACTCAATGCACAAAATGAAATGTTGACTTTCCATGTACTGTTCAGTCCTTCACACAGCTTCATGAGATGTCTACTGCCGTACATTCAATACATTTTGTTCAAAGGCTACAGGTGGATCTAGATCTATCTTTTAGCGATTTATAAAAACATCGATTTTAACAATTAGTCAATGAGGGTTCCATAGCTGTCAACCAATGACATAGTGGAACTTCCCTAGGAAACTCTCTTTCAAAAATACTCTTCCGAGTGTTCATGTTTCGTAGAACATGGCTTTTTGACCATCAGTCACTGGTCCAAAAGTAAAGGCCTCCCATTGTGTGTGCTTTCAAAGACTACGACATCATCAAGTTAGAAACTGCTCTACAAACGCCTCCTCTTCTCAACTGACCAGAATCTAGTTGTAAAACACCTCGTCCTCAGATAAGGAGCTGCTGTCCACATGCCGAACTGTGGCCTCTGCCGCAACAGTCCTCCCAGCCACCAGGGGGCGCTCACTGTCTTGCTGGGAGGCGGACATGGGGGAGATGGAGGAGGCTGGCTGAGGGGGCCCCAGAGTGCCATGGTAGTTGCTGGCCTGGGTATGGATACTGTACAGATGCTGAGGGACTCCGACACTGCCACCGTCCAATAGGAAGTGAGACAGGAAGTGTCTGTTCGTGTCTGCGGACGAGTCGACAACCAATGGTGAGAGGAGGAAAGATAACATCAGAATTAGGCAAAATTAATCAACAAAGAAAAAAAAGCCCTTGATGAATTGCATCACAACTTGATACATTCAGAGTGGTTCTAAATGCTTTGCAGGCTAGCGTACCGTGTAGAGGGTTGAAGCTTGTGGAGGGACGGTCTGAACCATCGTGATTGGACCACATGTTCATGGAAGCTTCCGCCAGAGCAAACTGCTGAGCCACCCCTGTGAATTTAAAGTAAACACCGATTTACTCTGAAGCTTCTTTATGTAGACAACCACCACCTGCTGTCCTCTCAATTGCACCACCTCTGAGACAACAGGAAATAACTATCTAGGACACTGGGTTCTGTTTTCAGGACAAAGACCACCCATTGCTTTCTTTGTATCACTCTGCAGAAAGCTTTTAAAACACAGAGGACAAAACAACAGTCGAGTCATCATCAGAAAGTCCATTGAAGTCTAGAGGCAACCTCCCGCGATTCTTTCCTCCCGAGTCATCCCTCCCCCCCTCACCTGCGGCGAAGCGGGCTTCCTTGATCTCGTCGGTCATTTCGGAGTAGAGCTGCTCGTCCTCCTGCAGTCCCAGACCCGCCCTCCCCCAGCCTCCCCCTCCCGTCCCCCACCCTGCGCCTCCTCCATCCCCCCCTCCCCCCCAGCCCTTCCACTCGATGAGGTGCGCCACACGACCCTGGGCCATGGCTGTGGGCTTGGTGATGTGCTCCTTTATAGTGGCAACCAGACCTGAGTTAGAAGGAGGGATGTAGAAAGGGAAAGATTTCGAGAATAAGGATAAATAAAGAGAGAAATAACATTTACAGGTAAGAAATAGATTCAGCTCGATAAAATAAGAAAACTGCAGGAAACACATTGTTGACGGAAATGTCAATACTTTTAAATTTTAAATCTTTTAAATGTCTGCATCGCCACAACAAAAAGACACAGTCAACTGTTTTATTTGAATCTGCCAAAACACCACAACTACATATAGTACACAACCAGTTGGTGACAGTGACACATTTGTTAAGGCATCATTTGGATGTTCGAATTGCAAATATTATTATTTTAAATTTAATCATTTTTATAATAATTAATATGATTGCAGAGCACATTTAAGTTGTTTTTGAAAGAGAATTACAAATATCAGAATGTCTTTACCAGTGAGAAAATCGGTCAAGCTTTGCCTAGTTCCATGTCACTAATATATTAATTGGTTTTTGATCGAATTTATAATTACTCTGTCGGGATTAAAAGCTTCTTTCCATGGACATATTCATTCCCAAATTAGTCTAATAATTAACTTACAGAAGATTGGTTCACTTGACAATTAAAGGTTGAAGACCAGTTAGACTTAACGTCATAACTAATCAGGCAGGAAAGGATAGAGAAAATGGTGTGCGTGTTTAAAATAGTAAATGCACATTTTCTGATTGATCACCGTGTGCCTCTGTAAACACGTGTAGGACAGATGGAGAGAGGGGGGGGAGAAAGAGGAGGGGAGAGAGAGAGAGACAGAGAGAGAGACAGAGAGAGAAAGAGGTGATGACGATGATAAGATGCATCACAACAAGGGAAATTACATTAGCCGTCTCCTGTGGAGACAGCTTGTTTTATTCCCTCCTCACATGAATGATTCATAGACAACAACAGAGCACAGATAACAACAACAACAACAACAACATGGGCCTCACCCAGCAGAGATGAGGTGGCCAGTTCCCCAATGTCATATCCACTGTTGCTCTTTTTGTCCGCCATGCTGCCATTGGACGGTTGGGGGTCATCCTAACATAACACAACCAATCAACAGGTCAGAGAGCTACTGTAAGATGATGAGTAAAAAAATATATAAAACGGTTAGCTTGACATCGCAAACACGAAAAACACACGGATGCAAAAAACACACATCTTCCCATATGAGTACAGTCTCCCCGAGCCACTAATTCACCCCAGCTCCTGCAGGTGTCCACTCACACAAGCTACAGTGAATCTAACAACAAGCAAGGAAATGACATTTAAAGACATTGTAATGTAATAATGAGTCACTCGCACACACACAAGCGAAAACAATCATCTCAGTGGCTTTCAGAAGTATCTACCAACAGGACTTTATTTCTGCAAACTAAACATTGCATTTTTCCTGGCTGAGAACAGACCTTGCCTGTCGGCTGCCCCTCAGACTGCAGTACCACCATGGGGTGCTGGGGGGCACTGTGGAGCTCTGTACAGGACCAAACACACACAGCGGTATTATGTTTGGAAGCATAGTGTAGCTGGATTTTAGGAGGTTAGTGCGTGTGCATGTGTGCGTGTGCATGTGTGTGTGTGTGTGTGTGTGTGTGTGTGTGTTTAGTGGCAGGGGCCAAGGCCTCTGAAGTCCAACATAGCTACATAGAAAGGCCAGGGTCAAGGCTCATACATTATGAATGAAAAAGAGAATAAGAGAGAGAAATAGAGAGAGAATTAATGATGATTAGAATAATCAAAAAGGCGTGTTTACTGCAATGAATTCAAATGCATTCATCTACAAGCTGCTCTAACACCGTGTTCTCAGGGCCACTGGTTAATTGACTAAATCAACAATGACATATAATATATTAATTTATGTGGTCCAAGACCTTTCTCTGAGGTGCTGGTGGGATCAGTTAAGCTAATGAAGAAACTGGACACACACACACACACGCACACACTTTGGGTAACCCCTGGGAGATGTTGTCAAGACTGTTGGCTGTCGCTATGGAAACATGAGAGAAACAGACTGGGAGTGATCCCCTTCCATTTACATCAGTCACACTGACACACACCACACACACACACACACACACACACACACACACACACAGATACACACACACCACAGGATACGCACACACAGATCAGACACACGATAATAGGCAGCCCCCTCTGGATCAAGGAATTACAAATCCATCTTACTGGACCAAGGGGCGATATCTCCACTAGCATCAGCAGGCTTCATGATGAAGGAGTCACATTCTCCATCCAATCCTCCGTCCTCATGAGGTCAGAACAGAACCCTCACCTTCAGTAATATGGAATGACACCCTGGAAGGTGGGGCATGTGATGTAGAAAACTGCTCTCCTGCCTCTCTTCATTACACACATCCACACAGGCATGCACGCAAGCACATACACACACACGTAGACATGTATACACACACATACAGAAGCCTCATCCCCGCAGAAATTAGAAGCACCTGTGGCCAGGGGGAAATGGATGGAGGGAGACATTTATTGATGTCCCTTTAGCCGTCACTGGACAGCCCTCCTCTGTCCCCATCTCCAGACACACAGACACACACAAACACGCACACACACGCACTCGAGCACAAATTAACTCTGTCTTTTTCTCTCTCTTGCACCTGTCTGGAACTAGTGAAGGTTCTGCTGCGTTTACGGTTCTTCATACAACAGTTTCCACACAGACTACAACACTCATTCAGAGCAACAACAAAAAAATATATATCATCAAAAATGTTCAGCTTGTGTCCAGCCTTTTATCAAGATGTAGTACTGTATCTTATAATATTTGACAAACTGTGAAAAGCAAGTAAAAAAACTGTGAATTGTATTAAATGTTTTTTACTGTCTAGTTGTGTTGAACTGGTGTAAACCTGACAATCACTTTTAGGTTTTCCCAGATAGTTAAATGGGACTGAGACTACGACTTGGTGCTTGTCATCCAGTTGACAGCTATTCACACATACATGTATCTGATGATCTCTACGATATGTAAAAAGAACTCCTTTCGACAACATCCTGATGAGAGGAATACAATGTACACCTCGGTAGCCAATGTTTTGAAAGGACAAACAGACAACTGGATGGTGGGATGAACTGAGGGACAGACAGCGTGATGAAGGGACAGACGGACAGAGACAACAGTGTTACAGACAGAAGGACGGACAGTACGACTGACCTTTATGACCTCTGCAGAGGCATGCGCCCATGGTAACGAGAAAGCCGGTCAGTTATCTGTTGACCATCGTGGTACAGGGAAAGAGAGATGGATTCAGGGAGAAAAAAATAAGTAAAAAGAGAAGAAAAGAGAGAAAGAGTTGAAAGTGAAGCACTGTAAGAAGGGGATGTAAGAACTATGCCTCTTTCCCTTCGCTGAATTCTCTACCACTGCCTTCCATCTCCGGAACTGGAGGTGAGAGAGAGGGAGAGAGAGAGATATAGTAGTATAGAGTATAGAGTTAGAGACAGAGAGGGGGAGAGGGAGAGAAAGACAGAAAGGGCGAGAGAGACAGAGTTTGAAGAAGAGAGGAGGCAAAGGAGAGTGAAGGAGAAAGAGAGAGATGGTGGGAAAAGGGGAAATGTAAGTGTGCCCGTTTGCTGACGATTCAGTCTCCACCCCTCTGCAACTCTCCTCTCTGCTTTACTCTCTCTCTCTTCCCTACACTCTCCCTCTCTCTTCCCTACACTCTCCCTCTCTCTCCCTCATTACTCTCTCTCTTTTTAGCTGTCTCTCTCTCTTTCTCTGGACAGGGATAACCAACTGTTGCTGAGGTGCGGGCATGATGCATCCAGATATAATTATCGTGTCAACAAACGACCCTGGAGGTTCTGCAGGAGAGGAGATAGAACATGGTTCCTCTTCTCGGTTCTCCCACCAGTGAGAGGATGTTAAACATGGTGGATCGTCCCAGTTAGTGTCTGGGTTGTGAGTTAGTTCACTTCTTCTGTAGACTGTAGACGAGTTTGGGACATCACTTCACACTGCACATCCATCCAGTAACAGACATTGGCCCGGAACATTGGTTCTTCACAAACAGAGGGAGGGTTGCCGTATCATGTCATCTTTAACAATGTTAGAATTAAAGTGTGGGCTGTCATTCTTTTGTTTGTGGGAAAATAAAGGCACCAACAGCCTATGAGGTGTGAATTGTTTTAAGCAAAGGACTGCCTGATCTGAGTTCCAGGTGAATTTGGTCTTTGTGATTACATCTTTGCTATTTTAATCATGTGCTCCACTGATTTTCATTAACGGTTTGGTAAAGCTTATATACTGTACATATAGCTAATAAGGTGACCTATACACACACACACACACACACAAGATGATTACAAAATATCCATCAATTGTTGTTGTTTTGCCTCTCTGTCCCAGTCCCTCTCAAAACTAACATAATCTTAACAGTGCTCCAGTGACATCATCCCCTGCAACAACCAAATCTTTGTCACCGCTAAAATCCTGTTCCCATGGCAACCCCCTATTCCACACTTTCAAGCTTTTCCTCTGCTAGGGAAGCTAATGTGATGACATGTATTTGAAAACTGAGAGAGGGGGGCGGGGTAGTTTAAATCATTTGAACAATTGCTGCGAAAAGTATCCTTCTGTTAAAATATGCGCTTTCAACTAAGAAAAATCCTACTTAATAGTGGTGCTGTGATGACAGAAGTGAAGCTCTGGTGAAGAGTGTTGAGAGGTCGATCATGTGGAACAGGAGAATCCATGCAGTTGGGTGGAGCCTGACCTCTTGTGGTATCACGGTTAAAGCACAACATTTTGACATCTCAGCAACCTAATTACCTCAATAACTCAATTGTTCTACGTTTCTAAGATGTTGTTGGACGAAGGTCAAAACACAAATTTTTCATGGCTAACATGTAAGTTGTAAATGATGGACATTCAATGTTTCCCAGATCTAATGGAAAATAACAAATAACACGTCTGCTGAAACACATCCTTAAGTGATCAAAGTCGAGTTTATAGAATGAAAAATCAAAGTGAATTTCTCATGAAGAAAAATGAGAAAGAAAAAGCAGATACTGGAGGAGAATCCAGACTCTTCTTTAATCCTAAAGGGACGTTAGGGGACGTTAAATGACATCCCTAGAGAGCGTTCTGCTTCTCTAGTCCTCAACGCTGCACACGTTCCCTCCCTAAGATCCCATAACCTTCCTTGACCTCATTTCTTCTGTAAACCCACTCCGAGGGAGTGTAGATAAATAGAGATTCTCAATTCTGAGATCCTGCATTCTATTGGAGCGTGTTATGGCCGAGGGGACTCCCTAAGTTCCTCTCTTGTTTGTGTTTACCTGGTTCTGTAGGCCAAGGATGACACAAACACATCTGTTTTGTGCTTTAATTAATCCAAGATCTTATTTAACAGGAGTTTGTGTGTTGTGTTAGAGGGACAGCCGGGAACACTGTGAAGTGTTAAAGTAAAAGTAAAAAACGGAATCTGTTTTCCTCATTGAATCATCAAACGTACCATTGTTTTTATTGCCACAAGGGGCACAGTCTCCCTTCATAAACGATTTATTTTGCATATATACAAATTATTAAACAGCAGGAGATTTCAGTTTCTATTTATTTAAGTGGATGTGTGGAAAACACACAAACAAGCTTCTCCTGTGCTAGGGAAGCTAATGTGATGACATGTATTTGAAAACTGAGTGGGAAGATTAGTTCAGATCATTTGAACAATTGCTGCAAAGTATCCTTCTGTTGATGTATGCGCTTTCAACTAAGAAAAATCATACTTAGTAGTGGTGCTGTGATGACAGAACTGAAGCTCTGATGAGTGTTGAGAGGTCGAGGTTGAAAGTGCAACGTCAGTACGTTTAATGCACTGAATATACTGTAGGAGTTCAATCTGAGCAAACTGAAACTCCAGATTCATCATGTTGTCCTTTAAGGACCTGTGGAACTCGTCCTAGGCATAGTTCACACACACAAGTGCCAAATACAACAACATGAGAACACCGGGAAAAGGTCCATAAAACAAAGACGGGCACAGAAAGCGATCCAGTCCAGCTAACCATACGAAAACTTCCACGGAAGTGTGAGGGACATTCGGGGGTTTTGTGGACTCTTACTGAACTATTTCTTCCCGTTTGTTTCAGTGGCTCAGGGTCAATGCTGCCTGCCACACTATGTCTTAAAGCACCATGAACTCCCATGCCTGGAGACGGGAAATGATAATATTAACTCAGGAGTCGCATGACGGACTGAACGTTTCAAACCACCGTCGACAGAATGAGCGCTTTCCTTTCCCCCCTTCTCGACACACTCACCCCATCCCTCCGTCTCCTGAAGTCTGGCCCTTTGGGCTCCACACGACACATTTGGAGGACACAAAGCTAAATGGCAGCCTTGTCCTGTGGGAGTTTAGGGAGGTGGGAAGAGGGTGGGGGAGGGTGGCAGAGGGTGGGGAAGGGTGGGGGAGGGTGGCAGAGGGTTGGGGGAAGGTGGGGGGAGAGCGGGGGAGGGTGAGAGAGGGCGGCAGAGGGTGGGGGAGGGTGGCAGAGGGTGAGAGAGGGTTGGGGGAGGGCGGGGGAGGGTGGGGAGAGGGTTGGGGAGGGTTGGGGGAGGGTGGGGGAGGAGCAGAGGGAGTGCTCCATCGCCTGCAGCTAAGTTGGCAAGGTCCATCCGAGGCGGCTCCGACAGGAAATTGCATTAATCCAAAACTGGGCTGCAGTAATTTCTGCCTCTGGTGGGTTAAAAGTGATGCCAGAGAGGAGCTTGAGGACCACCTTGACAGCGCCGGCCGTCCCGATCCTGGCTGAGGGGACTGGGAGGCCTCAGGGCCAGACCAGCCCTCCCCTCCATGCGCTCCCTAATTGGTTTAATGACTGTAATTATCTGCTGGGGTTCACGTTGAGCCGGGAACGATTAATGGCCTCCAAAACACATGTAGACAGGGGGGAAATAAGGAGGGGGGCGAGGGTGGGGGGTGGGACAAGAGACAAAGAGTAGCAGGGTAAAAAAAAAGGCTATAAAGTTTGAAAAGACAACATGCTGGGTGAAACTGTGTGGCCAAGATAAATACAACAATGACTTTGAGAAGTTTCTGTGTTTTAGTGTTTGGTGTTTTGCCCGTAAGACATTTTGTTGAGGTTTCATATCCCCAAAGGACGTATAACTCAAGAGTCTATAGTAGGCTATAGCAGCTTCATATTTATTTAAATTCAAAGGTTAAAAGAACATATGGAACATACAGTATGAACATCCATCCCACCCACACTGTGTAGTTAAAAGCGAAAATTGGAAGCTAGAAGCTTTTATTGAACTAAATCCCTCTCTTAAGAAAAGTACATGTCAAACAAAACAACTGCCTACCCTATGATTACATTATAGTCAACAAAATAGGTTAAATCTTGAGGCCAGATTTGTTCTGTGATATAGAGACTCCCACAGAGAGCGCCGACACAGTGAATCGAGGGGAAATGTCAGTACGCAGCCTGTCTCCATGGAAACACAGGGTCATATATTATGTGTGTATCTGATCAGCCTGCCCAAGTTTGACTTTCTTTGGTGACATATTATCCCCAGTAATCCAGTGTAGTACAATCCACAGACATTAGAAGCATATACATTTAAAAAATGTATGACCCGAGTTCGAAGTGAGTTCACAAAGATCAGAAACCTAGCCAGAAGGACTGTGTTACCGTTTTTAAAAGGAAACTGGAATTTTATCAACCTGATCTGAACTGCGTTAAAAATGTGTAATTTATCACTGAGATGTACTGTATCTTTCAAGAAGTTATTTTGTTAATGTTTCCCCCACATTTTCATCTTGAAAAAACTGTTTTTATTTACACAGTAATGTTTTGGGCCCGATATTTACTTCCACAAACTAGTTTGTTTATATATTTTGAACCCGGGATCAAGACCAATATCAACAACATCAACGAGATCTGCTTCAAAGGAGAAATATCTGGAGTGAGACTGCAATAAAACTTGGAAAATTCAATTAGGCGAGAGAATAATTTTAAAAGTGGGAGGCTGAGCTAGATGGAGGTTGAGAGAGAAAGAGAATGAGACAGAGAAAAAGAGAAAGAATGAGAAAGAGAAAGAGAGAGAGAGGAGGGGGGGGGAGAGAAAGAAAGAGAGAACGAGAGAGAATGAGACAGAGAAAAAGAATAAGAGAGAGAGAGAGAGAAAGAGAGAAGGGGGAGAAAGAGTGAAGGGGGAGAGAGAGAGAGAGAGAGAGAGAAGGTGGAGTAGAGAACGAGAGAGAGAGAGAGAGAGAGAGAGAGAGAGAGAGAGCAGCAGAGAGACGAAAGACCAATTTAGACAGAAATTGGAGGATGTGTTTTTGGTCAGGAACCCATCTCTAAAATTAGCAGGGATGTAAATTCCACAGAGATTCTGGTTTCAAATCCGCACATGAAAATGTGAGCTACCCAGAACAAAAAGAAGTACACAACAGTGTGTACAGCACCACGGTCCTAGAAGCCCGGTTAGTAACTCTTTCTATACATGGACATTATCTTAAAGACCAGAGACATCTTAAAAGCCACTGCAAAGGATGAAAGCTCAACAAACTGAATCCGCAGCCCCCACACAGAATACTACACAGGGGAATGCTCAAGTACCAGGCATCGACTCACAGCCTTCAACACAATCACCAAACATGCTATTGCGGCCTACAACTAAGCCCTGGATGGCGCAAATATACATATGGGGCTCTCTGGTATCTCTCTCTCTCCATTTCTTTCTCTGTCTCTCTCTCTTTATCTCGGTCTCTCTCCAATCTGTCTTTTTTCCACGCTCTCTCTCTCTTTGTGTCTCTTCCACACAAGCTGCACGATACTGTTTTCTGCATGACTTCGTTTACAATTACTTACATCCTGATATGACTTCACTTGCATACAAACATGGATGCACACATTTAGCAATGAAAATGTTTAATGTGGTTCATTCTTGTTTTTCCTTCTGGGAAAGAAATGTTCCACCACATATGAGACACAGGCGGAAAAGGATGGAAAAAACACTTTCTTGGTTTGTGCTTCACACAAAGCCATGACTATTTCTAGGCATCCTACTCACCTCAAAGACACATAAAACACACACAATGCAAAAGTCAAGGACAAAAAACATTAAAAACAAAAAGTCTCCCAAGTTCCCATATTTTGTCCACCTGTAGCCTACTGTTGGGGAAGTAACAAAGTACAAATACTCTGTTATGGTGCTTTTGTATAATTTTCTGTATATATATATTACTTCACAAATTATTTTCAGACAACTTTTTACTTTCACTCCTTAAATTTGTACACAAATGTCTGTACTTTCTACTTCATACAATTTATAACCAGGCTGGTTACTGCTGTCTTAATCTGTATTTGGTGGCATGGTCAATATAATTTTTGTCAATGTTTTCCATTGAGGCAGAAGACAAGAAGAAAAATGTTACGGAGACAGAAGGAGCTACCCATGTCGACATGACTGAGAATAGAGACATTCCTGATCAACCATGGCCATATATGAGGGAGATATTCTAAATTGTCGGCGTCAAAAAGAATTCCTGGCTAGTGTCTATATTGTCTTTTTGTATTAACGTAGCCTACTGATGTGAGGTCCCAGTTACCAGTGTGACTCTAGGGGAGCGAACTGTCCCGTATTTAGCCGGGACATATTGGGCCTAACAGGTTATGTAAACCCCATAGATGCTCTCTTAAACCTACACTCAGATTGTGCGGCTTTACAATTCGATTTTTTTCATGGAACGAGAACAGGTCATCTCAGGGAGATCTCCCATTTGTTAGAAATTTAGAAACGTGAACATGTTACATAATCTATGGGGAACACATTGACCAATTATCTATATGTTAACATTAACGACTAGCAAGCAATTGACAATCATATAGTTGAGTAAATTATATTGTAGCAAAAAATGGGTAACTAGCCAGCCTAGCTAATGTTGCTGCTCAAATCCCTAGATAGCTAGTAGAGGTAGCTACTTTTACTGTTTGAGTTTGATAAACCTTACCTTCGTCAGTGTCCATGTAGCTCGAAACGTACAATTTGAACCCATTTTCCTCTTTGCTTGAAGGGCAGCAACACAGAATCCTATGCACATCGTTAATTGTCATTTTGGGAAGATCATCCAAACTCCTTATAAAACGGCATGGACTAACAAACTGCTAGTCACCAGAAGTTGTTGTGACCTGGCTGATGCAATATGCAAGTAATTTCTGTTTTTGAAAATTGGATTTTCTAAACTTTCAGGGCTGCCAATTTGGGATTTTGTTGTGAAATTTGGTGGGGCCCAACAAAAATGTTGCTGCTTACAAACCTTGTCTTCTCAGCGAGAAATACAAGGTGTGGCGTTAGAGCGTGAGAACTGGTTGAAATGCGTGTGTCTCACGGCCAATGCATGAGAGTTAGCTGCCCTTTGGAAAATCACGTTTCAAAGATACACATATCTTTTCTGCGCAGGTGAAAAAAAGGTTTCGAAGATACAAATCTATATTCTGCGTTTATATTCAGTTTTACACTTGCAAATCTTTTTGACCCACGTAGGTCAACAACTTCCGGTAGCAAGCAGTTACCTATGGATAATGTAAAATACATATCACCGTCTTGTGCAAATAGTTGTTGTAATGGCTACTTTTTACTTAAATATATGTCAGAGCCCATACTTCTTTAGTGTAACTTGAGTGAAAAAGTGTAGTCAGCAACTTTTACCAGTCTTTTTTTAATGAGTAGGCCTATCTGTCCTTCTACTTGAATGAAGGATGCATGTACTTTTTACCTCTGACTGTTTGTTCATTGTAGGTCAACTTTGCCTGACAGATTAATTCACTATCCAAATATTGACATTCCTATTCTCTACACTCATATTCTTATACACTCCTATCAGTGGAATGCATTAAAGGCTTTGTTACAGACATCAGTCAAACATGGCTGATAAATTCAAAATGGAGGGCGTCAGATTTATGGCTCTCCCAACACTAGGTAATCTAGTAAGAGATTAGGACAGGGTTTGTTCGACACTGAGTGCTAAATAATGGGCCTGGCAGGTCTGGACTTGCTGATGCGTTGTCGCAGGCATTTTATAGACTTTATAGAATCACGTTGACTTTGACCTTGTTGCCTCATGGTGTATCTGTTTGTCTCAAAATATCCATTGATTCGACTTTGTTTCCAAACTGATTTATGAATTATAAAGTAGCGGGGTATCAGAAACGTGAAATGTAATGATGTGAAATGGTAAATCCGTCTTTCCCAAATTTAAGCAATATTTATTGTTGAATATATTTTAAAGTTGGTCGATGTACCCCCTAGTAGTAGCTTAGCAACACTTTCTCAGAATATGAATGCCCATCCGGGACTCAGTGAGAGGAAACAAACAGAAACATCAAAAAGATATCAAGTCTTGATGTCATACTAAATTAAATTCTGCCTGCAGTTTTTATCTCCTTAACTATAAAAGGGAGGATGCCTAAATAAATCAAATGTCAGGCTTTATTGGAAGACACGACCATGAAGATCAGACATAAATATAAACAAGATACAAACTGATGGATAAAAGAGATCAAAAGATTTTTTTATTTTATTGTGACTGAAAAACAACCTTCAATTATGCATACATCCCAGCTCAATGTTATGAAAATAAATACAAGTAAAAAATAAATAGGCTATTAAATAAAGTAAAAACAAAACAGTGGAGAAAAGAAAGAATGAAGCAACTGCTATTTGTCAGAAAGACAGATCTAGTAAGAATTGTAGGGGTCAGATTCTTAAGTCCAAAACAATATAAGGTAAAAAGAGAGAATCCCTTTTTAACAATGAGGACTAGATATCTACCACACTAAATTAAAATGCTGTCAAACTTTTTTACGGATGCATATATGAGGGAAATAAAACACAAAATTCAAGTAATGGGGAGGGATTCGGTAACAAAATGATTTGCAGTCATCATTTAAGAGCATTGTGGTAAAATAAGCACGGGCAGGTGGAATATTTGAGGCATCCATGGTATTTCCATAAACAGGGAATCTATCCACTCAGTGGAATGCATGAAGTGGATTCAGGATATGCAATGTCAAAGCAAACTGTTCTCTTAACATTTTCTTTTACTAAACTTCAAAAACTTTGGAAATAGAATATTCAGTTTCCAGATGTAAAAATCTGGTCACATTGAAATTGCAAACCAAGCTAATATATACATTATATGAAGTCATAAGAGACATAACAAAAGTTATCTGTAGAAAGCATATGTTTTGTTTACTGATCTTGCACACTATGTATTCCCAACTTGCTGAAGTTCGACACAATGCATTTGAAAGGTAATCCAGATATATTTATTCAATTCAAGCATAATATTTCACTTGTCTGTTTCCTCATTAACTTAAAACATGAATACGAATAATTACAAATTAATCAAATGTTATCAAACCCAACCAAGAACAATGGATTCTAACTGATATAAGTGCTACACAAGTGATGTTTTTGAACAAGCAGTGAGAGCAAAAACAAAACCTAAAAACTAAACATGAGTACCTCATTTCTTTTCCATTATAACTCGTAATTGGATCATAGTTTAAAATCAAAATAAAGCCAGTCGTAGGCATGACAACAGCCGACAACATCCAACTTTATGTAGACCTCAAATCTGTGTTCAATGAACCTATGCAACTTGTTAACTTCTATGGCCAGCACATGCATGTTTCAGTCCGTTCTCTGTATGGAGTGCATCGTCTAGGAGACGATATGGACTATGGTGTTATTACTCTACTCTCGTGAGACAATACCACCACTGGCTTTCTTTCCCAGAATGCTCAGAATGCTACAGCAGACCACTTTTCCCCCACACAGTCTCATCGAATGAGCAGATCAATGTCATTTTGTGTCCTTTTCTCTTTGGCAATCATGGGGCCTGCAGCTAGGAGAGACAACCGAAACGTTTTATTTAACACACCAGCCTTAACAGAAAAGGTTTCGCTTGGTTGACTCGATCACTTTCAAACACTTGATATTATGTGTGGGTTAAAATTGGAATGCAAAGAAGAAAATATACAAAGCTTGAGAAATGGCTTGTATGTGTACACAAGACATGGATAATAAAATATATATAACTCTCATCTACAAAGGCTAACTGGCCCATCTGTTACTCTGTATTTTTACCCAGTCTTTGTATGGATAAATTGAACTGTTACAAATCTGTTATCTGATACAGAATCTGTAATCTGGTACAAATCTCCAAGTACAGCAAGTCAGTCTCTTTTGGCTGGTCATGATCGTCGGGCTTCGCCGGTCCAAAGCCGTCCCCGCAGCTTCATCCAGCTCAGCTTAGTTTAAAGTTCAGTCTGAGGGCTGCCCATTTCAGTGTCCGATTCAAATTCCTGTGACAGTAGGATCAGGTCACACTGCAAAAACACTCAGGGTGCTGGTCTGGTCTTTCAGTCCCAAGATGCTGTAGGCGATCCTTTTCAAATGGCCGGGCAGTCTCACGCCAATGTTCTTGATATCCCTGTGAAATAGAAGAGACGAGTATCATCAGATCCTGGACTGGCAACCTTGGCTTTGTTCTAAAATTTCTAATGTATTTTTTGATTTAACCGTTTTATTGTTTGTGAGTGGTTAAATCCCCATTCTAGTGTACTATATCACAAAATCATCTCTTAAATTTTATAAAAATATATATTTCAGGAAATCCTTCAATCTCCTCTTTGAGATAACATGAGAGAGCATGTAACATCATTACAGTACAGGCTTCAAATCACAAGAAGAAGAGTGGGGAGCCTCTTCACCCCACCCACCCCCCCCCAACCCCCCCTCCGTGACAGAAACCTGCAGAAGAAGTGTGACATCCCAGCCCCTCATTACAGCTTTAATTAAAGCCTTGATTACTTAACTAGGATTCCCCCTGCCAGCCATGAATCACATGTCTGGTGAGCAGAGAGAGTGTTGTAAATAGCTGCTGGTTTTGTTAGAGTGTTACCAGATGACAGAAGCTGGAACATAGGGGATGTAAAAAATCTCACCAAAGTATACAGCACTTCAAAGACATGTTTCAGCACAGCCCGCACTAAATCATGTCTAGGTTTACGGCCTCAAATTAATTAAAATCTCGATGCACCTTTTCTTCTCCTACACATCGTTTTTTTCATCCTGACAAAAACGTTTTGAATAGAGATTAAATTGTACGCCTTGTTCTCCCGGTATCTTCGTCCTGCACGCTAATTGAGAAATCTTTCCCTCAGAATTTCCACCACGTTACATGCACCTCTTCCATCTTTCAAGACAGAAGTGCAGAGGGCTTAGGGGGCAACTTCAACTACTTCATCCCCCTAATCGCCACATCACCCTTTCTGCTCTACTGGAGTTCTGCTCTCCTCCTCCACATCTCACTCCTCCTCCCTTTTAATGCTGCAGAAACCACAAAGGCCTTTGCCCTGCACATACAGAGGCAGTGGGGGTTAGCTCAAGCAAAAGTGCTGCCCAGGGAAGCAAGTGTGGGTGAGGAGAGGGGGCAGAGGAAAAAAAGAAAAAGGGAGGGAGAGAGGGGAAGGGAGGGGGAGGGAGGGAGCCAAAAGCCACCACCACCAGGCAACCACAAATGAGCCTAGTCTTTTCTCTTTATCCTGCATATTTTCCATCTCACTCGTTTCTCATGTTGTAGTTGAGGCCAGAGTTTATATTGTGCATAAACTATTCTACTGGCTGTTAAAAGCGGCTATTTTTTTACACAAAAACAGGACAATAACGCTACTACTGACCTCCTCCAAAACACTTCCAGAACATTTCCAGTATAACACAGCTCGGGAAACAGAAGCAACGAATGTGTTTTGTCACTTAAACTCTGTCAGGGTTTAATCAAGACCTTCATCCGTCATGCTTTTAATGTCAAATGAATCTCCACTTACTCATTTTTCATCTGCAGCACCTGATCCATGGTGACTACGCCAGCACAGGAGAAGTTCTCGCTGTACTGGCTCATCTTAATGGACTCCAGCCATTCTGACACCGACCTGAAGGGGGAGCCGTCCGAACCACTGGTGCTAGGCAGGCGAATGGACACCCTAGAAGAAGCCAAACAGATCCCAGCGATAATCACCAACAGATCCTCCCACATCAGTCACAGCACAGCAAAGCAGAGGATGTAATTATAGTGTTCTGAGACGAGAGAGAGAGAGATAAAGAACCAGTTGGGGCGGTTGGGTAAACTGATAAGGGAGGTGATCGTGACAACTCTATTCTCTCCTCATTTGTGACTCATTCAGACAAATATGCACTGACACACAGATACAACCACAAGCAATCACTAACGTACTGTACTGTACTGTACTGACCCAGACCCGACAAGACTTAAAAAAAACGACTGTGTATTTTTCCCACGTAGAATTTTGAATTCCGTTTGAATAAACAAAGCAATTTATCAGCTTTATCAGTCCCAAAAGGAAATTCGACATCATAAGTAAGCAGTAAGGCAGAAAGTAAACAAAGTAATGAAAACGCTACCGTGGGTCAAAGTCCGCGATGGCCTTCAGGGAGTCAGGGCTCCGAAGCAGCTTGTCCAGCAGGCTGACGATGTCGGGGAAGCGCGGTCTCTTGGAGCGGTCTTGCAGCCAGCACTGGAGCATCAGCTGGTACACGGCCGACGGACAGTCCATGGGCGCCGGAAGCCTGAACGCCTCGTTGATGGCCTTCATCACCTGCCACAAGAGGTCAAAGGTCACACGAAGATCTCAGACACCCCTAACACTGGTGACTGTTACTTCCTGGACATTGGCGCTGGTGTGAGAGTCTGATTTACGCATGAATACTTGTAAAATTGTGACTGTTGACAGGAAAAAGCCTGATTCCTTAACCGCTCAGCCAGGGTTTGCAACCTACCTCGTGGTTACTCATGTCCCAGTAGGGCCTCTCCCCAAAGGCCATGACCTCCCACATAACGATGCCAAAACTCCACACATCACTGGCAGAGGTGAACTTCCTGTATGCGATGGCCTCCGGAGCTGTCCAGCGAATGGGGATCTTACCACCCTGTTTGGCACGAGGAAAAAAAACTCCTTTAGAACTGGAAGATTGAACATTGAGCATTGAACTGAACACTGAACATTTCGATTTGGCGACAGAACCAGTCCAGTACGCTCAATCAAATCTATACCTAGCTAGAAAACGTCATTATGAACTGATTAACAGCTCCTTTAGTATGTTCAAGCTAACAAGTTGAGCAGCATCAACTCACGCTGGTGGTGTAGGTTCCCTCGGGGTCGTCCTCGAGCACGCGGGACAGCCCAAAGTCAGACACCTTGCACTCCAGGTTGTTGTTCACCAGGATGTTGCGAGCAGCCAGGTCTCTGTGGACATAGCTCATGTCTGACAGGTACTTCATACCGGCCGCGATGCCCCGTAGCATGCCCACCAGCTGGAAGGACGACATCTCACCGTCATGGTCCTGAGGGCAAACATAGACAGAAAAACAGACAGATGTGAATGGGAGCATGGGGGGTGGCTGAGCGGTTAGTGAATTGGGCTAGTAATCCGAAGGTTGTTGGTTCGATTCCCAGTTGTGCAGATTTGACGTTGTGTCCTGGGCAAGGCACTTCACCCTACTTGCCTCGAGGGGGAATGTCCTTGTACTTACTGTAAGTCGCTCTGGATAAGACTAATTGTTAAATGATAATGTTAAAGATTGTAAATGACTAATTGCTAAATGACTAAATGTACATGCATGCTCAGCCACTTCCCATCAACACACTGTTCGGCAAGCTCTTATTCAACCACAGCTGTGATGTGGGTGGACTGCTGCACATGTTAATGAACTCACCTTCAGGTACTTATCCAGAGCTCCATTCTCCATATACTCTGTGATGATCATGGCATGCTTGACTGTAGAAAACAAGAAAAGCAAGGTCATGTCAGTCAAATGGATGAGATGTACCAAGCACACACTCTCTACAGGAAAGAATGGTATTACTGTGGGCCTGTCAGTTTTTTTTTGGTTTTTGTGTTTTTACTGGCCCAGTAGAGCATGTCATATTTGAATATTCACTAGTGAAACCGTCAGGATTTGAATAACAGTCTATTGTTGAGGGTGCGGTCAAACATGGGTGGGGCACGTTAACCAAGTCCGCTCTTACATTTGGTGACGACCCCCTCCAGGTGGATGATGTTCTGATGAGAGAACTGGCCCATGATGCTGGCCTCACTCAGGAAGTCCTGTCTTTGCTTTTCCGAGTAGCCGGGCTTCAGGGTCTTAATGGCCACCGCCACCTCCTTCCTGCTCGGAGCCTTCAGAATACCACGGAACACCTCGCCAAACTCCCCTGGAGAAACAAACATCAGATAATCTGAATTTGGGTTTTTCAGAAATCATTAGATTCCATGGCCCCACTCAAATCTCAGAACAGAAAGGAAAGAGGCTCGATGGTTCTCAGAAGCCAACAGCACTCCTAAAAAGTCCACATGAAAATTGAAACAAAAACTGAACTAAACTATTGATATTCAACCTGGCTTGGAAGGATAGCCTTTTGGAGTAAAAGCATACCGTTATACTCCAACACTGCCTCTAGACCTGCTCTACCTCTAGACCTGCCCTACTCCAACACTGCCTCTAAAATACGTAAATGTATGTCAATAAATAAATAGCCCAAACGATTTAGCCAGAGTTGTCTTTTTTGGGTGGGATCGTTTTCTATGCTTTTGTCTGGGTTTTCTTTGTAATTGGATAAGTAAAGCGGCGTAAACAAGGCTGCTTCCAGGGTTGTTTTGCTTTGGGCGTGTGCTGAAGGATTGTGTCAAAGGCGGCGGTGAGATCTGATTGTTGGAGGGCCGGCAGTGTGGGACCATGAGAATCAGCTGTTATATGGGGGAGGGGTGGTTGAGGAGAAAGTCAAGCAACATTGTCGTGGGAAATGAAGGGGTGGGTTCAAAGGTTAAAGGTGGTCACACCAAAATAAACCGATGTTGTATCGAGCTGACAAGTTCTCCTCTTTCAATACTTGCTTTCAGGTCCAACAACTTTTCAATCCAGTCATTATTTGCTATGATTACAGAGTATTTAGAGTCTAAAACTGCGGTTCCTCCTGAGCCTTAAGGAGTTGATATGTCCAAACTTGTTGAGTGTGAACGCAAAACACAATGTAACCACCGTCTCTCAAAAGGCTAGTCTGTAAAACTAACAAAGCTGATTTAACAGTGCCTGGAGATGGAAAAACCCTTCAACACCTTCGTCTCAAACCCCCGATTCTGATTGTTTTTACAGCATTTCTCACTCACCAGCTCCAATGACTTTCTGCTTGGTTATATGGTTTGGATGAATCTCACTGGCAAACTTGAGGACGGCTGTGTTGGGGTCCTCGTAAGTGTGTGGGTCCACATAGGTCTTCAATGGCTTAAGTTGCTCTAGGAAGAAACAACAAATTAATATATGTTAATATTTTGCTGAATATAACGAGGAAAAAGAGAGAAAGGAGCTACTATTCTCTTGTGTACCTGAGCTGGAAAAATACGTGTCTTCTGGTCCTTGTCTTGCATGAGAGTTCCTTCTCCTGAACAAGACAAATAAGCAAACTGTCATTTTCGAAATGTAACAATTTAAAAATGTTCACTTTTCTCTTTATTTCCATGCTTGTTTTATTTGATAATACAACCAGGGAATTCTACTCAGCAACAATCGTATCTCTTTTCAAGGAGAGCTCAGGGACTAGCTTGTCTCAAAAGAAGCCTAGTCATCGGCACGCCGCCATTCACTCAAACAGTGCTTTGATAAAAGCCAAAGACAGCCTGTGTTTGCCATTCCATTTACCAGACAGACAGGCAGGCAGCAGGCAGACAGACGGCTGCACAGCTCTTGTACAGGAGCAGGGGTCACCTTTACAAAATGGCTACAGTCTGGCACAGAAAGAGGCAAGCAGCCCTTATCAGTCACAATGTCCCTCTCGGGCTCATTTCCTTTCAAAGCCCAACACTCACTAGAGTATACTCATTGAGCAATGACAAGCCGCATTCAACACCAATTCTTCCCCAGTGAGTGCAAGGACACAGATACAGATAAAGAGAAAGTGAGAGTAGCAAAAAAAGGGAAAGGAGGAGGGAGGTGTGGAGAGGGAGAGGTGGAGAGAGACTGAATGAAGAGGCAGTTGGAGCGCTCACAAAGGAAAAGAGGGAAGCATGAGAGAGGAAACCGCTAAAGGAGTGTGTATTATGACTGTTTAACAGAAGTGCGAGGAAGTGAGGAGAGAGAAGGGCCGGGGGGGGGGTCGTTATGGCTTGGCGCTGACCGTTTGCGTACGAGCAGGACCACCACCACGATGAACAACACGACTGCTACGGTTACAGCTGCGCCGAAGATCACCGCTGTGTTGTTCTGGGCCGAAGCTGCAACACACAGACGCACGTTAGACACACACCGCAGTGCTCTGGGGAAGCAACGCATCACAGCTTATAAACACATAGGAGATGTAAGCACTGTTCCTGTCATTTTTCTGTTCCTCCCTTCCTTCCTATGATAAACAATTGATTAATCAGCAGAGGCTTTTATACAAAGCGATGGAGAGGGGGGGGGACTTGATCTGCGGTCAAATTGCTCCACCACTGAGGTGTTTTCACCCATGATTTGCTCCACCCATCCTTGTTTTCTTACGTTCAGACATCGTCTCAAACTCGTCCTCCATGCTGGAGCCCCCGGAAGCTCCCTCCAAGGGGAGGGGCTGCACCTTGAAGAGGTAGGCCGTGCCTGGGGCAAGGTCAATGATCTGGGCTGAGCTCTTGTCCAGGACCAACACTGTGTACATGTTCACGTTGTCATCCTGGGAGACAAAGGACAGGAGACAAAAGAGTGGGCGGGGAAACGATTGGTCAACAAGCAGCTGGTGAGATCTGGTCGTCGAAAGGCCTTGGTGCGGTATTGAGGAGAGCATTGCTGCTGGGCAGAGGGAGGTACCTTCTTGCGGTAGATGAGTTCGTATTGGATGGGCCGGGGCTGAGCCCTGCGGGGGGCCACCATCCAGGAGAGAGACAGGCTGGTGGAGGTCCGCTCGTCCAGACGCATGGAGGTCACCTTGGGGGGCTCTGAGGAGAGGAAGGGCGCAGGGAGGGAGTTAAGAAAACACGATAGATCGACACATATATAAAGGAGCACGTGTAGGTCCACCCCACCACAAGTCGTCATGAAGCCGTTGAACTTCGTCACCCACCTGTGTAGTCCAGGGCGGTGGTGAGGGTGCTGGTGTACGGCGAGCGGCTCCCGTGCGTGGCGTCGCCTGGCTGGAGAACAGAGACACGCCGCTGTGGGCCTCCACGGTGAAGGTGTAGTTGAGGTGGGGCTCCAGGTCGCTCAAGGACACCCGGGTGTCCGTTAGGCCTCCGCTGGCCGGATCGAAGCGGACCTTCTCCCCGCAGGCCTGGCAGGCGGCGCCGTCGCAGCGGCGACACTCTACGCTGTAGGTGATGTCACTGCGCCCGCCCGTGTCCAGAGGCGCGGTCCAGGTGAGAAGGAGCCGGCCCGCCGCCAGCTGAGTGGTCGTGGCAACCAGGTCACGAGGCTCCGAAGGCGGGCCTGAGGTAAGGTCAGAGGTCAAGTAGAAGGGTTAGGTCTTTTTTACTTTAGCTCTTTTTACTACCATTTTAATTGTCCATCCTTTTATTAAGTAACCACTTTTAGCCGGTCACAAAACGTGTCATAAACTTCAGTTGTTTTTTTGGGACGTCCCATAAAAAAAAAGCACATGACCCAGATTGTCCTCCCCCTCACCTGAGCAGGGGCCTGTAGGGGGAGTCGTCTGGGGCCCGGTAGAAGCCCTCCATGCAGGCGCAGAGCACCGCTCCGGAGCTAAGCAGCTGGGTGTTGGCAGGACACACCTCGCACTCCTTGCTGGACGCCAAGGCTTTGAAGAACCCTGGCCGACACTCTGAGAACACAAACAGAACAGAAACTGCATCAGGCGCCGATGATCCGAGGGGGGGGGGAAATATCACAGACTTCTGGGTTGCCGTCCAAAGGATAACCCTTCTGAGCCTTTCATCACAGACACGCGTGTAGATCTAAGAGCGCTTAGGGAGTCGGGCTGTTAATCAGAAGGTTGTTGGTTCGATTCCCAGCCGTGCCAAATGACGTTGTGTCCTTGGGCAAGGCACTTCATCCTACTTGCCTCGGGGGAATGTCTCTGTACTTACTATAAGTCGCTCTGGATAAAAGCGTCTGCTAAATGACTAAATGTGTAGATCTTAGAGAGGGTTGAGGTGAAAAATAATCTCCCTGTTGCCTGTTCATGGTTAGACTGAACGTCCGTCACTTTGCTGAGGGTGAGAGGTTGTGTCTGGTCAGGGCCATTGGGTTGAGATATTGGAAAGAAAACATGGCAGCTCTTCTGTACAGTGTTTACATTAGTGATTAATACGCCTCGCTCAGATCTGAGTGTTGGGTTCAGAAACACAGCCAGACTCCCTCTGCTCGCTCTGCACTTTTAGACCTCTTTTTTTCTTCTTCTTTCGAACCATCCCCCTCTGTCTCTCTCGGTCTCTCTCTGTCTTTCAACAAACAGAACCAGTCATCCGACATTCCAGGACTGAAAGTCAGCCATCAATGCTTCAGTACCGGAGAAACTGAAGGGAAGGCTGAGGTGAAGAAGCGGCAACATCCCAGAGTCTCTAAGCTGCCATTTTGCGCATTCTTCAACTGCCTTTTTCAAAGACACCCTGCGCAGAAATGAAATGGTATCACTTAGCTAAGACGACTGCTAATTTCACACATCCGACTTTTGAGAGAGACGCAGGTATAGGATCCAGCTGCGCGCCAGGGTAGTGAAATCTGAACTTAATACGGTGTGAAATTTCTCTGTGAGTGCCATAAAGGAGAGTGAAAATGAGAAGGCGCCCCCCCATCTGCACTCTGAAAACATTCCAACGACTGCTGGTCATGTCCTTGGCTCTATCCCCTTTCAAGTGCACACACACAAACGCACGCAAACACCCACTGGCCCCTCAGAAAGCACATCTGACATCAGAGGAGGGATTATCGGCCTCTCCTTGACACCTGTTCTTACCATGAAAC
>CAEFZP010001069.1:0-22591 GCA_903064625.1 Mallotus villosus
AAAAGTATTCTGCAAAAGCCTGCAGAAAACAAAGTACACATTTCATCTCACTTTTGTAGAAGAATTACACAATGCAGACATGTTGCTTTTATCAACTTTATTGCAATAATAAAAAGTGAATTTAGTTAATAGCGTATACTTTACTCTAACAACAGTACTTAGAAAATGATGTTTTTTACAGTCAAATACAGCTGAGTCATGGTGAGTTTCTCATGACAGGCCACACAGAGTCTCGCTCACATCCCAGAGCTTCTTAGCCACAGCGTCATCTTTGGCCTTGGCATACACGTCTCTAACCGTACAGTTGGAGAAGTAGTGTCCACTCAGGGGCTCCAAGCCCTCCTGGAGGGCACAGTGGAGAGTGGTCTGGGACCCCTGTACCGGGGTCTTGAAGAAAAGCGTGGTAATGGGCTTCAACAGCATGGCCAGCATTTTGGCATCTCTGGTCAGGTCGGTGTTAATAGAACCTATGGAATTGAAAACAGGATTTGGATTTGGGTTGTTTGCATACATTAGTAAACTGATCCATTTAGGATCAATCTAATTTAGTTAAGCTTCAACTATGTTCAAACTAACCTGGATGAAGACTGTAGCAGGTGACCTTGGTGCCCTTCAGTTTCTTTGCCAGCTCATGGGTGAAGAGAACGTTGCACAGCTTGCTGTTGCTGTAGATTTTGGTGTCATCGATTGTTGTGTTGCCAACCCCCAACTCCTTGTGAGTGCTCAAACAATTAAAATCGATGGTACCAAAATGATGAAACGTGGAAGCCACGTTGACCACTCGACTGGGTCCACACTCCTTCAGACGGTCCAGCAGCAGGATGGTCAACAGGAAGTGGGCCGATGTGGTTAACACCAAACATCATGCCCAAGCCATCCTCAGTCTTGCCTTGGATGTAGATCCCTTACACAAAATAATAATAAGGCTTTATTTATATAGCACCTTTCATACAAGAATTGCAGCTCAGTGTGCTTTACATAAAATCTATCAAAATAAACAACATTAAAATTACTTGAATTGCAATTAACTATGAGAACTATTATTGTCATTGTGTTTTGTCCCTGCATTTGAGTCCACCTCCGGCACTCCTCACCATGACGATAACATTATATTACCATGCTTCACCCACTCCAAACCTGCATTGCAAACCTGCATTGTTGATCAGTAGGTCCAGTCTAGGCTCAGTCTTCAGAAGGTTTCAACAAAGGAGTGCACAGACTTCAGACTCCCCAGATCCAGCTGCATGAACACCACCTGGTTGCTCCCACTCTCCTGTAGAACAAAAACCATTCATGACTTTTCTCTAATCTATAAACAATCACAAACATCTTAAATGGTGTTGAAGTGAGAAAACAGGCCACATTCATCATATTAAAGAATGTCCATCTTCTTACCTTCGTAATCTCAGCCAGGGCATCCTCACCCCTCTGCTTACTGCGGCAGGCCAGAATGACCCTGGCTCCTCTCTTGGCCAGATCAATAGCTGTTGTCTTCCCAATACCTGTGTTACTTCCTGGAACAAACAAATCAGCTTTATTCATGATTTGGTTCATTATGGAGTAAACTTGAACAAAAGCACCAAAATAAACTGAAATGTTTTTTGTTGTTGTTACTGATTCTCCATTGAGTGAACCTAAACATATGGGCCATAAGTGACTCAAAATATAATTTAAATAACACTAAAACTTACCAGTAACTATGGCAGTTTTTCCATGGAGTTTGACTTTGCTTTTACATGATGCCCCTTTGACACCAATGTTATAAACAATCGCATACACACACACCAACACTACAGTGATGAGGCAAAAAGTTTCCATTTTACTTTTTATATAAGTAAGGGGTCAGATTGAGAGTCATAGAACAGCACTCGACAGTTTCGACCCCTGTCCCACTTCACACTGCTTCCGAATACAAAGAACTTGGGCAGAGTTCAAGACACACCCATTTGAACTAAGCAGGCACATTCCAGCTTTCAGCAGCCCTTGTCTGCGGGGCATGTAAAAGTACCGAGGCAAAACAAAACTAATCAGATGTTGTTAGGGTCTTCCACAACCAGATACATGATTGCATCTCATACTTCATGATAGTTTTGAAAGTTTCAAACATGCTTCACAATATATAAATCATCAGCGAAAGCGTGCAACCTTCTCCAGCCCAGGTGAGGGCAGTAATGAACCAGTTGAACTAAAAATTGAGCATTCAACGAAGACGCTAGGCGACGCATAATAGCGTGTCTAAAATGAACAGGAAGATTTAGGATTTAAATTAGCCATCTACTGTACTATCTTTGAGTATTTCATAATGGCTGGAAGTCGACTTGAGAAGTTCGGGACTGTTTTCACCCGGTAGGTTGTCCAGAGGCAAAATAATGTTTCTCAGGTTGTAAACCTAGCCTGTGAGATCCAGTAGCACACCAAGGTTATCCTTCGCCTATATACTTCAGCAAGTTAGCTACTAGTAGCCAGCCTATGAGTAATGCCCTAAAATTAACAGCTATATATGGTTTTGCCAGGCCGATTGTTCGGTTGGGCAATGTTGCTGGCTAGCAACGATAATAATAGCTGAGGAGTCCCTCATACACTAGCATCGTTTGTCTTCAATTTGACAAATTGTTTACATTGTGTGTGACCTGTTTTCTGCACAGTTCAGTTATGCATAGCTGGTGCTAGAGCTAATACAGCAAGCAAGCAAACTAGCTCTACCTATCAGGACAGATCTTTTGACAGGTTGATGCTGAAACGTGTCGGGCTTTGTATAAAGGTTTAATATGACAATGTCATGACAATACACATTTTAATTTTCATAGTGTGTCTGCATTGTAGTTTTCTTATATTGTAGTCCTTATGCATCCCACTCCAAAGATAACCTCAAACAAACTCCATAAAGTGCTCCTACCCAATATATTATTGTAGCTCTAAGTAAGTTAGCAATGATAGTAACCCATTAGAGCAGTGACTTAGTCTTCGTTTGAGTAAGCTCTATCAGCAAAATCAATTCGTAGCCCTGGGGTTGCAGGTGGATTTAAGAAATGCACTATCAAATCTGAATAATATAACTATCTACTTACTCCACTGCAGAGTTAGAGATCTGATGCGCGCTGGAGTCGTCAAGCAGTCGGACAAGCCGACATGGTACGACGTGTACAAGGCCTTTCCTCCCAAGAGAGAACCTCTCTATGTGAAACCAGTGGCAAAGATATATGGGAAGAAAGTGGTGGTCGTTCCAGACATCTTTTACAGAGAGGATGAAATACGAGCGTAAGTGGGGAACCAAAACTTGTGTCCAAAGACAATAACTCTTATTCAAAAGGGTTCAAGCGTTTTTGTTTTTTTTCTATTTCAGGAAATTCTACGAGATGTATGGGACCGGGCCCAGAGCTTTTGATCTCTCCAAAGCCAACTTTATTTCACCGTGCCAAAGGTGGAATGATATATTGACATAGCATAGACTCTAGTCTATTCTAATGGAGATGGTACTCATGCAGCAGAGGATTTAATACATTAAAAAAATCACAGATATATTCATGAATATAACACATTTGATGAATTTAAGCTCATCATTCAGCTAACAAAATGTTCCTACTGTGTAGATTCGTACAGAAATACACTGAGCTGGAGAGCCGTGGAGAGCTTAAGGACTCAGAGCTGTATGAGGCGACTGGGAAAGCACTTCTTGCAGAGGGACTTGTGTTGAGGAGAAGGGGTGGTCCCTCGGTGAGTTGAATGTTTGTGTTGAAAAGTTAACGTGAAAAGCTCAAGACTTATTACAGTGTGTCATGCTGTAATATGTCTGGAAAGTTATCTTCTGTGTTGAAAATGTCATTTTAGTAAGGGATTTGTGTTATGCTTCTTCCCCTGCAGGTGGCACTAGAGACCAGGGATCCTGTGCTTGGGATGAAGCTGACAGACATGCTGGCAGAACAGCAGATAGAAACACCTGGTGAGGTGCCTGATGAACAGACACCCACTCACCCCATTCAACAGTGACACATGGAATTTAATCACAGACATTCACTTTGCTACTCAATGAACAATGAAACTTTTCTACTCTATGTACAAAATATTGTACCCTGTGTGGCTTCATTTTGTTCTGCTTGCCTGTGTGGCCCTGAATAAGTCAAATGGAGTGGAGAAGTTATAGAATTATTTATGTTAAGTTACATTGGCCTGTGTATACATATGTAAAATGTGTGTGGATGAGATATTTGATGTGGAAACAATACTGACCAGGACAGCTGTTTAAAATGTGTCCATTAACAATGAGTTAGTTGGTTTTCCTTCTCAGTTTCTCATGCATCACAACCACCATATTAAACATTAAACATATAAAACCCCAGAGCCCTGAAAGTAAATTGTAACTATGGTTTTAGTTTAGATAAAATAATTACACAAATGTAGTTTTAGTCAACATGTATGAGTATTGGTAGATAATTTGACAGCAGATGAAAAGGTGCTAAGTTCAAATCCCTGCTGAAAAACAACAACATATATAGTGTGAATGTGAATGTGGTTAATGCTGGGTAACCAGTGTAATCAGTTGTCTTCACTCTCTGGCTACCTGTTGACCTGTATAGTGACAGGTTTTAAAGCTGGATCTGTCTGCCTTACAGACTAGTTGGCTTCTATTACCGGTAGTATAGAAATTCAAAGCTGGCCTATACCCAGGTCAATGTCATTGACTGTGATATCGGGACAAGAATGGCAGGTGGATTTCTTTGCTCTTTTTCAGTGGCAGTTTTTTTCCCCCTTTCTCTGCCATCTCTCTTATTCCTCAAACAAAAGAAACACCACAAATGGAGTGTTTCCACATCTTTTGAAAAGAGATGACCTTGCCACTGTTTCTCATTATCTGCTGTCTTTCTGTTTATCGAAAGAGAAAACTGTCCATCTCACTGCCTATTCTGCTCCAGCTCGAGGGGGAGAAATGATATCGCCACCCATAATGGAATGGGTGATTGTCTGCACAGTCAATAAGAAAGCAATCCCTGTAGCTGATGGCTTGGCTGGACCAGTACCTTAGACATTATGAACATACTGTGAGCGGAGGCAGAATAATGCACTTTGTCTGTTGTTTGTGTGGCTCACAACTTCAGAGGGGGAAAGAAGATGGAGTATGAAGCGAATGCAGACAATTAACAATAAACCAAATTCTCGTTCTCCTTTTTTTTAAATTAACGGTGTCCTTACGTTTTTGGATGTGTTTTATTGAGGGGTTTTTTTCAAGGTGATCAACGTTTTTAGAGAGAAAGATAAAGCAAAAAAAATATATTATATTTATCCATACCTTATGCTGCCACTGTTAATAACAGTAGTGTGTTGGATCGTTTAAAAAAAGAAAAAACAAACCATCTCCCAATATCATATTTTCAACAACAAACAAACAAGCATCATGTCCATGGTCATTTTAAAAATAAAAAGGTTTGTATAGTTAATTTTGGCAAATTAATGGAAATACTCCTTAGAAATACATTACTTCAATTGATTACAGGCTGTAAATGTATTTTTAAGAGACCAATCCTCTTGATATATTTGTTACAATGGATACCGGTACTTGGCTGCAACCAGCACACTGTTTTTAAGCTGTAGTTTAGAGCCACTGAAAAAAGAAAATACACCAAACATGAGATGGATTGCTATTTTCCAAATTCATAGATGAACTGCAAGTGGGAATCTCTCCATTTATGCATGGTCTTGCAGCACAAAAACAGCCCTGTCCCTGTCATTGTGCCTAAAAAGGGCTTTATTATTTAGCCTTTCTACTGCTCGTGATAAGACCCTCCTTGTCACTCACTTTGAGGGACAGCTGTAATGCAAAGCAGGGTGTATGAGCTGAAATTGTTTTTTTCACTTTGATATCATCAGATAATTTAACAGTTAAAAAAGTATTTTCCCTCTTCCATCGCTCATATTCATGTACCGAACATTAATTATTCAAAAGCGTTAATTAAGCCTTGCAGTCATATTGGCGTGTGGTACATTATATTTGTGATTTACACAGTAATTCTTTTTAGATTCCATCAATTTAAATCATGGATTCAAAATGTGTGGCCATCACAGCACATTTCGCAATGCATATAAATGCACTTGAATTTAAAAAGGAAGATTTTAGAAAGAACTGCAACTGATAATACTAACTGCTAACAGCTGTTTGATTCAACAAAAAAATGAGGATTCATTGTTGTCAAGTTTAAGCTGTCCTGGATGTAAATACTGTAAAGAGAAGAGTCTTGAGTTGTGTCTATGCTTTATACTCTGAAAGAAAGATCTCCAGCTGCATGTAGCCTGCAGCAGGACATGTTTCCATGTTTGAGTGTCTCAAGAGGTTCACTCACACTTTTTCAGCCAGTGCTGACTGCCAATGATGAGATATTGATTGGCTTGGAAATGTCATTGTTGAATAATAGCCTTAGGCAATAAGGATTTCACTTACTGTTACTAAGCCTGCCTCTCTGCCACTGGGTGGCACTCAAATCATGCAAAGTTTTACCTAGGGCCGGTCAAGTTTCAACGCGCGCACACACACACATACACACACAGCTCAGTAAGTATTTGTCATCTGTGGAAAATTGAAGGGTAGATGCTTGCTGTAGTGTGCTTCCTATTTAAATGATCTTGTCAATAATTGTGAAATGCCTCCCTTCCCCTTCTGTACTTCCTCTGCACAATGTTCCATGATGTATGTCGAGTACGAGAAAACACTGGCAACGTGGAGGTAAGTTGGACATTTTGTATGATGTTGCTGAACTCACTATAAAAGATGTTTGAAGTAAAGGAAGGCATACTTTGTAACTTTGCTTTAAGTTAGATGTTTGCGAACCTGTTGTGTGCCAGTATTATTTTTCTCAACCACAGGATTTAAGGTAAACCTTATTGAACGATTTTTGAAAGGATTTTCCCCCCAGTTTACCTGCACCAACACATCAGCTAACACATCAGGTAACTGTCTTCAGTCATCCATCAAAAAGGTCGTCATTTCTCATTGCTTCTCCAAACTCTGTCAGGACCAGCTGTCAGAGTCTGTCAAAAACAATTTGCACCAAAAATATAAATGCAAGAAATCCATTTCTTGCAAAAAGGATACAGAACGAACCTACTTCCTGAGTTGCCAAGGGGCCGACTGCTACGGTAAAGATTTATTCAGAGTGTCGTCACATATTTGTGTTTGTTGTAGAATAAAAGGCAAGTGTAGTGAGTGTGCGGATGTGCATGTGTGTTTATGTGTGTGTCTGGGTTTACTCTGGAAAACAGAGGCAGTGAGTTAGGGAGGCTGTGAGGTTAGGCGGAATAAGGACTGCAGTCCGTCCAAGCCGAGGCACAGGTGCAGGATGAATTAGACAATAAGAGGCGTGAAAGTAGTAAATCTAGGGGAGCGGAACGGTGAGAGAGGGAGCGGGAGGATAGAGGGAAGGGAGGGGGAGAGAAGGTTATATGAGACCGCTTTAAGGGGTTGGATTTGCAGTGTCTCGGCCCTCTAAACAAACCTTCCCGATAAATCCGCAGAGTGAATACATCACCGAGTCCCCATGACAACTGAAGAGGAACAAATGTCACGCTGCGTGCTGGGGTGACTGGCAGACGCCTGCTCCCTTCATCCCTCTCCCACAGCCAGCCGTGGCAAATGCCACAGGATGTATTATGCAGATGCTGTAGTCACACTCTGGACCAGAGAGAGCGTGTGAGCGAGGCAAAAGAGAGCCATCCCAGTCAAACGCTAAGAAGTTCTCATTTTGAGCCGACAGCTTAGTAGTTTTTGTCCTTGTATAGCCACCAAACCTGTTCCAGACAGGCGTCCATCAAGAATAATTTGCTGCAATAGCACTTGTTGGAGGTTATTTAAGTTGTAGTTTGTATTTTGATGCCTAATCTATTTTGGAATTTCCCTCGTTTCAAATTTGATACAGATTTTAACACTCCTTAACCAAGGTCATAGCAAGAAAGTGAAGTCAACCGTATACGTTGATGCATTAAACAATTTCACACACAGTAAAACTGTCATTTGGACAACCTATCCCTTTAACAACTTTGGAATTCATATCAGTTCGGAAGTCTTCTTTGTGGTGGACCAATTCTTCTATCTGTCCTCAGTGTTTGCAGTTTGTCTGGTAGCTCTCCGTCTTGGCGTCAGCAGGGGCCCTGTGAGCTGTATCACCATAATCAATGGGCAGGTTGCCTCCACTGGGGGTTGGAGCCCTTTCACCAATCCGTTTGTTTTAGTCCTCCGCTGCCCAGGCGGGCTTTGAAGAAAGGCTGTTCTGCCAGTGCACTAGTCAGGTTATTGATTCGAACCCTGCTCGCCTGTTGGTCAGTTTGTTTATTTATTTGTGTCTTGTTCTCCCTATAGTCCGTGGTTCTCAGTGTGAGATAAAATCTCCATAACTCGAAGACAAGCCCCCTAACAAACAAGGTCATGCGCCCTGCCTCTCTACGGTCTTAAAGGTGTGCTTAGCTTTCCTTAGCTACTATCCCTGAAGGCTTTGGCATTTCTTGTTTTTAAACAATGCGTCTTTGGTCCTGCAGGTACGAGATGGATGAACATCCGGTTGTACCAAGCTGTGAAAGACACCTTCCAAGCCTGGGATGATATCTTTTTTTTGCAAGGTATTTCTAGGCTTATAAAAGTTTTATATACACAACAAGTTTGTTTTAAAAAATCTTGTTTTCTAGCCAGGGTTTACTAGTATGAACTTACCAGTTGGCTGACTTCACCGTTGTCTCAGCACATCAGAACGTGGGACTCCTTTGGTGGCAAGGTTTGCATTATAAGTTGGTGTCAGGGCTGGGGTCAGAACTCAGGCGAAACGCCAGGATAATGGGTGTGCTGATGAGTAACTGGTGTCAGGTGTGGGGAGAGAACAGGAGGGTGTGTCCACAGTGAGGAAGTGAGGGTGACAAACAAAAAACAAACACACAATCACGCCCACACCAGACTATCGCTGGGTGGGCGTGACAGTTGGTTTGGCTGCATTTGGAATTCACACTGATGCATCCTCATCTGGATAAAAGGTTTGAAATGTTTCTCCACTGCCTACGGTCCAGGTCAATGTAATTTGCTCTGCAAACTAGTTCACGCAGCAGGCAAAGTGCACTCGGACCACATCGCTCCACATCGCTCCAGGGCCATTTCCTCTCCCTTGTCACCTACAGCTAACCTTTTGCATGATACAATTCAAAATAATTGGCCAGATAATTAATCCTTGTGAAATGGCGTCCTAATATGCGTAAATTGCATATAACAGGCTTTCGCTTAAGCTCCGCTTTTTAAAATCTAATCAACGCTCACGATTAAGCTTGAGAATGAAGCGGGAGCTTGGTGAGCTCCCGAGACCCAGGCAGTCAGCACATTAAAGACTCCCATTCATCCAGCTTTTCCTGTGCTTACCTTTGGCGCCAAATTCACTTTTTCAATACTGATTGAAAACAACGCTTTTGGCAGATGGAGCAAGGTGGGAGGTGGGAGAGGGCAATTTGTTGTTCAATACCACCGATTGGGGTACTGAGACCACCTGGGTCTTTATCCTCAAACCATTAGTAGGTCATAACTGCTATTTTTCATATCATTGTTTTAAGTTAATTAGCCATTCGTGACAACAACTACAAGTTGAAGAACACTGGAAGCATTTTTCCAAAATGTCCTTCCTAACTGGTGCATACATCAAGGGTTGTCTGTGTGGTTTAAGCTGTGAAGATTGTTTTGTGTCAGAATAGCCAGGAAATCATGCCAACTTGTATAGTGCAAAATGCAACAGAATGTACATTATAGTACATGTCATCCTAGCATACTTTATCAGATGTACAAATTACTGCGACAAACCACATTTTGTCTGACATACTGTACTCCAACAATGATGGCAGTACCTTCACTCCCAGACAGTTAGTAGCTAAACCATTTGGCATTGGCCTAACTACATCTTACTAAAGCAATATACAGGACAGAGCATTGTCAGGATGCTGTCGGTTGCTGTAGTGAGTATTGTGGAGTCAAGCAAGTTTAGATAAGTGTGCTGTGTTGCTGCCAGACTATCTGTTGACATTTCTTAACAATACAGCACTGGGCTCTTTGTTCTCCTTGTCAGTTGGATTTCCAGCCTTTTTATAGAGGCGAATGCATCCATTTTAATGGAAGGCTTCAGATACTGGATCCCTATTATACAGTCGTATGCAAAAGTTTAGGCACCCCTCTGAGGCTGCATGATAATTTCCTGTCTTCACCAAAAAAGATCAATATAATATTGCAATATTACTTTTCTAGTTAACACTGAGTGCTGGGGTGTTTTCCAGACAAAGATATTTGGTGTAGCAGTATTTAGTTGTGTGAAATTAAATCAAATGTGAAAAAAAGGCTGTGCAAAAGTTTGGGCACCCTTATCATTTATTTGATTTGAATACCTCTGCCTACTAAATGCTGATTAACTGCAACACATAGTTAGTCTGATTAACTCGTTAAGCCTTCAATTACATAAAAAGGTGCATTCAATCATTAGAAAGGGTATTTAAGTTAGCCAATTGCAAGTTTTGCTTCTCTTTGATTCTCCTCTGAACAGTGGCAAAATGGGGGCATCAAAACAGCTATCAAATGATCTAAAAACAAAGATTGTTCAGCAGTATGGTTTAGGGGAAGGCTACAAAAAGTTATCCCGGAGGTTTCAGCTATCAGTTTCCACTGTGAGGAATGTCATTAGGAAATGGAAGGCAACAGGCACAGTTCTTGTTAAGGCCAGAAGTGGCAGGCCAGGAAAAATAACAAAGAGGCAAAGGCGAAGAATGGTCAGAATGGTCAAGGACAACCCTCAGACCACCTCCAAAGAGCTGCAAGGTCATCTTGCTGCAGATGGTGTCACTGTGCATTGCTCGACCATTCAGCGCACATTGCACAGAGAACAGCTGTATGGGAGAGTGATGCGGAAGAAGCCTTTTCTGCACACGCGCCACAAAAAGGCTTGCTTGAGGTTTGCCAAACTACATTTGAACAAGCCAGGCTCATTTTGGAACAAAGTGCTGTGGACTGATGAGACAAAGATGGAGTTATTCGGTCACAACAAGAGGCATTACGCATGGAGGCAAAAGAACACAGCATTCCTAGAAAAACACTTGCTGCCCACAGTAAAATTTGGTGGGGGGTCCGTCATGCTGTGGGGCTGTGTGGCTAGTGCAGGAACTGGGAATCTAGTTAAAGTTGAAGGTCGTATGGATTCAACTCAGTACCAGCAAATTCTGGACAATAATGTTCAAGAATCTGTAACAAAGCTGAAGTTACGGCGCAGTTGGGTGTTCCAGCAGGACAACGACCCGAAACATTGCTCCAAATCCACTAAGGCATTTATGCAGAGGAACAACTACAATGTTTTGGAATGGCCATCCCAGTCCCCAGACTTGAATATAATTGAAAATCTATGGGGTGACTTGAAGCGGGCTGTCCACGCTAGGCACCCATCAAACCATACTGAACTGGAGATGTATTGTAAGGAAGAATGGTCCAAATTACCTCAATCCAGAATCCAGACACTCATCAGAGGATATAAAAAGCGTCTAGAGGCTGTTATTTTTGCAAAAGGAGGCTCTACTAAATATGAATGTGATTTTTCTGTTGGGGTGCCCAAATTTATGCAAGTGTCTAATTATCTTATGATGCGTATGGCATATTTTCTGTTTATCAAATAAACCTTATTTCACGGCTAAAATATCACTGTCCATGACGTATGTGTATATATATGACAAAGACGTTCCTCATCCAAACGCCCAACATTTTATAGATGAAAGTAATGGAGATTATCAGGGGTGCCCAAACTTTTGCATACGACTGTAAGTATGTGCCCCAACAACCCAAATGCTACAAAACCATTATCTTGAATTGTCTTGCAAATAAAACCTTTGTTTGATAATCCTAATTGGAATTATATGATACATTCAATATTTCAATAAGTACTGTGTACATAAGTACATTCAATATTTCAATAAGTACTGTGAATAGAATATGTAGTGTTTGCTGGAACTTGACCGACCTTATACCTTGAGTGCAAAAGGTACATTACAGGAATAATGCATATTCCACGCGGGAGCATTATCAGTACAGAATTATTGTATGTTGAAACTGCAATTATATTACGAAGGCTATACAGTAGCCACTAAACCAAAGTCAAAGACAGACAAAAATCTTGTGTTGTGTCCAAAGCTTCAATGCTTTCTCACACAGCTTAAAGCAGGATGCCCACTCATGCACATCATATCCTATTCGTCCCTCTCTGTGCACCCCCCTTCCCCAACAGTTATAATACCATTATTTGACTTAGATCAATTTAAAGGGCCGAAAGTTAAAGACGTACAATTGAATTGTGTTTGCAAAACATGCAGATTTCTCAGCACTTGTGGCTGTTGATTATGATTGGTGTGTTATTGCTCACCGGAGCATAACAAATCGCCATTATGTTGTTTTGCTGCACCTAATTCAATTGGCACATTGTCACAAAAGTAATTATCTGTCATTTGTATTGATGCCATAAGCACAAGTAAAGAGTGCACCTGCTGCCTGCTGGCAGATCTAAAAATAAATCTAGTTCTGCTCAAGTCTCCCCACACTCTTCGCTTTCTCAAGGAGGTGTGGGATGGTGAGGTGTGGGATCGGCAGCTCTGACTGAGGGTTTTGGTCGGCCTCTTCTCTGCTCTGAAGTGAGAGCCTGCTGGGCGTGGCTGAGGGGCGCTCCTGAGGGGCGTGGCTGAGGGGCGTGGCTGAGGGGTGTGTCTGAGGGGCGTGTCTGAGGGGCGTGGCTGAGGGGCGTGTCTGAGGGGCGTGGCTATGGGGCGTGGCTGAGGGGCGCTCCTGTCGCCCTCTTACTCATGGTGAACTTGCCTCTCTCATCCACCGTGAACCTGGTTGATGTTCTCCATGGCTAGGTGGAGGGTGGGGTACTAACACAGCAGACAGGATATATGGTTTATGCCTCAGGGTTAGGTGGTCTACTTGTTATCTATTGCTACAAGTGTCCTCTTGGTGTTCTGCACTTTCCTGCTAACCCCACTGCAGTATTTTAGCAAATTTGATATACAACATTGTGCTGTTTTATTTCAACTGATCAACTTTCAGTTCCAACTACATTCATGTTCAAAAAATTTTTTTTTCTCAGCCTTAGGGTACCTTGAAAAAACGGCGTAGTTCAATTTATAACGGCACAGTCACGACAAGGGAGACCAAACACAAATGTTCTCATTTTCAAAATGTCCTTTGAGTGAAGGGGTGGGGGTGGGGGTGGGGGTGGGGGTGGGGAGGGGGGGGGTTCCAAGTCTGCCTTCAGGCCCAATCCATCTCTCTGTCGCTGATGCTTCACCCTGTCCTTGACTAAATCCCCTGGGGACTGAGAAGCATGTAGGCCATTGGGCCGTTTTGGATAGGGCAGCAGTGTATGAAGGCCAATGGGATTTGAGGAAGTCAAAACTCTGCAGGGATGGTTGTTTCCCAGGTGCTCCACCTCCCTCGGTGCAGAGATGCCTATTTCTGTGATCCGGCAGTGGTGGCGATATTAATATGATAACACCATGACTGTGGGCTGCACAGACAATTTTGTGCCCCTAAGGAGCTGTCAATAAAGATATTCACTCTGGCCTCCCTGTAAAAGCCCACCACCATCTATACCTCCATGTGGCTGTAGAGGATACATCCTTCAACGTTCATTTCATATTCATGTTTGTCAAGAATGATACAGCAGCCCGTCTCTGGTGGGGGATTTGAGCAAAGACGCTCCGAAGGGCCAAGGGTAATAAGAATCCTTAATATGGCCTGTCTCACTTGGTTGCCGATGATATCATTCCTTCTAAACCCCGGCTAAAGATAAAATACTATTTATTTTCTAACATGCATGCCGGCGTCTCATTCCCACCCCAGAACCCCCCCACCCACCCCCGGCTTTGTTGTTGTTTTACCGAGCACTGAAGGTTCTCCTGTCTGTCCTTTGAGACAGGCACTATGATGATAGGGCTCCATCGCTTGGCTATTCCTGAAAAGTAGCTAACCTTGAATATACAGGTGAGCTCTTTCCCCTCTTAAGCGTTTGGCAAATGCAGCTGTGATGACCAGTTGCAAGCTCCAGGAACTCCTAAGTAATGTGACAGTGTCTTTCCGCTGTAATAAGGGGGAATGAGATTTAGAAATGTTCTATTTTTTCCCCTATCCCCATGAATAACATTAAATATTCAAGCAGTCACAGGAGGAAGAGGGTGATGAAGTAGCTCTTATTAATTATGGCTTTTAATAAATAATGCCGTCACGTCTGGATTTATTCTCCCCGTCCCCTCTCTCATCCGCGCATCCTCCTCTTCTCATGACTGATCCGGTTTTTTCTAAGGCGCGGGGACATTTTTCAAAAACAGCGCCACACTTTGTTCCTTACAGTGTGTGAATAGTTGCGTTTCCCAAACACGCGTTTCTCTGGAGGGTTAGGGATGGGACAGCAATAGGCAAACTATCCAATCATTTTCACCATTTCGTATTGGTGGCCAAGATAGATGGAATGGAAGGGATTGGACAGCTACAATATAGATCTGCTATTGCAACTGTTGGCTAGTTCTGTACAGTGCAATGGTTACAGATACGATTTGAATGTGGTAAACATTGATTATGTAGGACAAACTTTCTCCTTTGTGGTCATTATTGCTAAGAGGTTAAGGTCAGGCATACGTAATTTTATTCAAAATACCTAGCTGTCCTTCATACTTTACATACAGTATATTTCGGTCGCCTCCCATGCATTATGAATGGCCATAAATGCTTAGGCCACAGATGTCTAACCCTCCTTCCTAAATGCTTGCTGATGCAAACTGCTTTGTGCTCACCTACTTCCTGCTTCTGTACATTTTCCAGCCTACTCTTTCGCCAAGCTAAGGCCTCCTCTGGCGTTTGTGCTGAGCTTCAAATCTGGAGATTTATTGGGAGATAAAGTCAGTATGCCTTTGTGTGTGTCCTGGTCACAGGCAGTCCTTCTCCCCAGAGCAGTGGCCCTGCTGTGACATCCCAGGCTTTGAAAAGAGAGAGAGAGAAAAAAATAATTCACATTTAACTCATGAAGGACCAAAAAAGCCCTTCCTGAACAGGGGGAGGGGGGGGTAAAAACTGAATGAAAGACTGCCCCCCCCTCCCCCCAATCCTCCTTTCACACCCCCACCCCACCTGTTTCTTCTTCTGCCGATGGGTGCTGAGTCGGGGTTGTCGGTTGATAATCTTATCTGGCTGTGATGGGTAGCAGAGAGCGACAAAAGAGGCCAAGGCACAGTGGAGGTCTGATGGGCTGGCTGATTGCAGAGCTGTCCATCCAACGGTAGCCGGTTTCCATGGAAATGATGAATGACATATGTCCCGAGTGTCACACCGAGTCATCGGGGGACTGATGAATAGGGGCTTCAAGACAGATGATGGACGGTCAATCTAAAGATATATATATATATAAAGTTCTAATATTATAGTAATAAAGTTGCTTGTAATGTAATTGTTTACAATTGCAGCACCATTTTTAAATCCAAATGTCCTTTGCAAGACATTTATAAGTGGTTTCATTTCTTCAATATGGCTTTTCAAATTTGAGTCGTACAACACCTTATATTCCATCATTACAGTCGTATGCAAAAGTTTGGGCACCCCTGATAATCTCCATTACTTTCATCTATAAAATGTTGGGCGTTTGGATGAGGAACGTCTTTGTCATATATATACACATACGTCATGGACAGTGATATTTTAGCCGTGAAATAAGGTTTATTTGATAAACAGAAAATATGCCATACGCATCATAAGATAATTAGACACTTGCATAAATTTGGGCACCCCAACAGAAAAATCACATTCATATTTAGTAGAGCCTCCTTTTGCAAAAATAACAGCTTCTAGACGCTTTTTATATCCTCTGATGAGTGTCTGGATTCTGGATTGAGGTAATTTGGACCATTCTTCCTTACAATACATCTCCAGTTCAGTATGGTTTGATGGGTGCCTAGCGTGGACAGCCCGCTTCAAGTCACCCCATAGATTTTCAATTATATTCAAGTCTGGGGACTGGGATGGCCATTCCAAAACATTGTAGTTGTTCCTCTGCATAAATGCCTTAGTGGATTTGGAGCAATGTTTCGGGTCGTTGTCCTGCTGGAACACCCAACTGCGCCGTAACTTCAGCTTTGTTACAGATTCTTGAACATTATTGTCCAGAATTTGCTGGTACTGAGTTGAATCCATACGACCTTCAACTTTAACTAGATTCCCAGTTCCTGCACTAGCCACACAGCCCCACAGCATGACGGACCCCCCACCAAATTTTACTGTGGGCAGCAAGTGTTTTTCTAGGAATGCTGTGTTCTTTTGCCTCCATGCGTAACGCCTCTTGTTGTGACCGAATAACTCCATCTTTGTCTCATCAGTCCACAGCACTTTGTTCCAAAATGAGCCTGGCTTGTTCAAATGTAGTTTGGCAAACCTCAAGCAAGCCTTTTTGTGGCGCGTGTGCAGAAAAGGCTTCTTCCGCATCACTCTCCCATACAGCTGTTCTCTGTGCAATGTGCGCTGAATGGTCGAGCAATGCACAGTGACACCATCTGCAGCAAGATGACCTTGCAGCTCTTTGGAGGTGGTCTGAGGGTTGTCCTTGACCATTCTGACCATTCTTCGCCTTTGCCTCTTTGTTATTTTTCCTGGCCTGCCACTTCTGGCCTTAACAAGAACTGTGCCTGTTGCCTTCCATTTCCTAATGACATTCCTCACAGTGGAAACTGATAGCTGAAACCTCCGGGATAACTTTTTGTAGCCTTCCCCTAAACCATACTGCTGAACAATCTTTGTTTTTAGATCATTTGATAGCTGTTTTGATGCCCCCATTTTGCCACTGTTCAGAGGAGAATCAAAGAGAAGCAAAACTTGCAATTGGCTAACTTAAATACCCTTTCTAATGATTGAATGCACCTTTTTATGTAACTGAAGGCTTAACGAGTTAATCAGACTAACTATGTGTTGCAGTTAATCAGCATTTAGTAGGCAGAGGTATTCAAATCAAATGAATGATAAGGGTGCCCAAACTTTTGCACAGCCTTTTTTTCACATTTGATTTAATTTCACACAACTAAATACTGCTACACCAAATATCTTTGTCTGGAAAACACCCCAGCACTCAGTGTTAACTAGAAAAGTAATATTACAATATTATATTGATCTTTTTTGGTGAAGACAGGAAATTATCATGCAGCCTCAGAGGGGTGCCTAAACTTTTGCATACGACTGTATATCATTTCACAGTTCATCCCACAAGAACAACAACAAAACCAAACTGCCTTCGACCGAAGATGAGAAGAATATGAGAAAGACTAAAGAGTTTCCACAGGCCCAGATATTTAGGTCAAAGCTTAGTCCCTCACAGCCTACCCTTTGCTGAACCACATATCCTGGGTCACCCTAGAGCAGACAGAACAGAGGAGGGTAGGAGAGAGAGGCAGATCCTGGGCTGTATGTACCACAGCTCTATGGATACAACAGGGCTGCTAACATTTTACTAGAGCCTGACTATGATAAATGATAACGGAGAAATGTGCAGTGTTCTGCAAAAAACATTGTCCCAGCTGTGAAGCAAGGATGAGAATTCAGGTATAAAGAAGGTTCTGTTCATCTTCCTTTTGCTTTGAAAATCTTTCAACACAGAATCACTTGATCTGTACAGTAGCTTGTTTGGATTTAGCCAACTGGGCGGTGAGTTGCTTATTTACAGCGTTTGCTTTATTACATTTCAGGGGATCATTTCCTTCATTAGCCAGGAAAAAGGGTGGTTTTCATTTGTCTTTGATTGCTCTTCTCAGTGCTTCGGGCCTTCATTACCCAGGTAAGAGCAGTTTAGTGGTAACATTTGGGTGCAGGCAAAGTTAAGCAGTAGAACAAACTCAACATGCTGTACTTTAAAGTGGGAGTAATTGTTTGTTTGGGCAGAAAATAAACGTTGGTGTTTGGTTTTGGTCTGATGGAGAGGTTGGGGATCTCCACACATGTTAAGCAACTAGGTTCACTGTGTGCTTCTCAATGAAATACAATATCTAGCAACGCTAAAGAAGAAGAATGTAGAAAAGGTTGGAGTGTTCTGGAACTATTGAGAACACTCCTCATGTAAAGGTTGTGTTAGGTTCCCTGGCTAGCTGTCTTCCCTGGCCTGGTCTTCTTTCGATCCCTACCTACTACAGTATCTCCCTTAGCCTCTTCGAAGCTCTCTGTCATAATTCATGCGATGCCCGACACTACTGTTGCTCCCAGGTGAGTAGCGGCAGGATCACAGCTTATCCAGTACCCTCTAGAGCTGATCAATGTTTAATGCCATCTTTCAACGAGCAGATTTTGTCAAAGGAAAAGCGATACTTCTTTTCCTCCCGGATGTTTTCCCCTCCAACTCTAACCTTGGGTGGGGATGTGCTCAAGGGAACCTGAGTGTTTGAGGTCTTAAGGATGGAAGTGTTGGACCCTCGTCAGTCTCTTTCTCATTTGGCAGTTTGTACAGACTAAAGTCATGAGATTTCTACAGGTAGATAGTGTTTAATCTGATCTCATATTTAAAGAGTACATTTTCATCATTCCTAGGGTGTTGCCTTTACAGTATATTATTTGTTCGGTTACTTGGGTATTCAGACTGTATTGGTCGTTATTGGAACCTGGCATATTTGGAATTTAATTTCAGTATTTTTTTTTAACAAAACATACCCACGTTTGTCTACTGTATTATAAATTAATATAACAGCTGTTACTTGTTGAGAGGTTGTTACAGTCCACAAACCCTTTCAAATATGTTGTCTATCTTAAAAAGCTGTTTATACTGACCTGAAATAGTAGTGCAGTTGTTCTTGGAGATAATGTCTGTTACTATTACTTGGTATTGGTGGATGGTGCAGCCCAAAATAATATGATTCACACTTTCATAATCAAGAATACTGTTGAGAGAAAGTGTTTTTTTTCTAGGTCAAGGAAAGCCTTGGCCAGACAGAACAGCAATTCAGAGCCCTTTACTCCACTGACTGCCAGGGTCATCAGTTTGCAAGCTGTCAACAGCTGCATTTCCTTAGCAATTATCCAGTCTTCTCTCTACTGACATTTGACCCACTAAAACTTTCCAAAAGCTTGTAAAAACTTTCAGAATGTAAAATCACATGTAATTTCAGACGTCAGTGTCAAATTAACATGTAGCCTCCTTTCTGAGGCAAGCTTTCAACTGTAAAATATGCATGAAAGCATGCTTGATTGATATTGGTCAACAGTGCACTTGCACTTGTCAAACATGACAGTAGGCTTTCCAAGACTCCCCCACTGACCCACCCTTCCTTGTCAATGATGGAAAAATTGATTTTCTCACCTGCTCACGATGATGAATTGATAAAAGATTAACCGCCAAGGGGAAATTGAGTTAGTGCCACTGGAAATACACATATGGATCTGTAAGCCGAGCTGTCCTGCCACCCCCCCACATCCTCTTCACTTACAGCCAACTATTCTGGCCTCCGCACCTATTAGGATATAAATTGTGGATGGCCCTGCAAATCCACTCAGTGTGACAACGCGTTGATCAGACCTGTGCACAATTAATAAACCCATCAAGTGGGGGGATTTTAGCTCCACCCACCAAACCATGATATTTACCCGAGGTGGTCAATAGTCACCAGGCTTCAAATTCGATCACCCCAGCTCCATATTTAATAATGTAATATCCCCATCGGTGCCTCGGCCCCGGCCTGCTCCTATTCATCTCAACCTTAATTACCTGGACCCACCTATACCAGGGTGTTCACCAAAATCCAATCTGTACCAACGCCTACGCGTAATCTGCCTCTGTATAAATAATAATGCATGTGTAAATGAAATGTGAAAGATTACATTTGGTCATATGAAGGGTGGTTAGGTATGTGGGGCGGGGGCGCCACAGACGAGTGAAACCATCTGCGGGATCAAAGAAATATCTGAAGGTTAATTTGTTTTGAAACCTGGAGCAAAATCTTTTGAGCACATCTTATCGCGAGTAGCCATTTATGATGTCATTAGCAGGGGACGGCGGAGACGTCAATAAGGTTAACGGCGGTGATGCGCATCAAAACAACACAACAGGAGACAAGACACTGGGAAGCTAAGGCTTGTGCTACATTTCTGGGAGGTTGACAAACTATACCATTTCTTTCTCGTACAATAACATTAACTTACCAAATAACTATATAATTTATTTCAGATTGAACAACATAGTTTAAAGTTGAGAACTATAGGAACTAGGTAAAACTAGGATTTGAACTTCAGTGGATTGTGTCTTGCCTATTGTCAGACAGCCAAGTCTAATTAACATGTGGACATTTAAAACATTTCCTCCTTCTAGAACGTTGTTATTATAACGTTTCTAATTGAGTTAAGGGATTTTAATAGTGGCCATTCCTTTTCATTGTTGTCCCACAAATAGAAAAGTTGTTGCAACAGAATGCCAAGTTGCCGGTGTGTTGTTCGTCAATGAAATCCCAGCATGTCTGTCAAATGTCAAACCCTCACTGCCTCAGATGAGGATGCAAAAGCAACGGTGTTTAGAGATTGAGGGAACGTCAAGGAGCTCTATTAACCTGTTGAGGTCAAGTCTTTGCGAGTGCTGGAGGGAAGCGATATAAAGCCGCAACATAACCCCCCTTTGTCTCTCTTCACCCTTCTATCTAGCCAGTTCAATTATCTCCTCTGTCTTTATCTCTTTCCTTTGAATGGATGCCTCAGATTGAACAGAGATTGCTCTTTGATGCTGAATACACCCATTGGTAATAATTGGTAGGAGCAGATAAGCTGTTTCTTAGAGTTATCAATTGTAGTTTTACATGTTCTGTTTCGGAAAATAATGGATATCATTTTCATTGAACTCATTGGTTTTTAAGTACTTATAAATACCCTTATACTGACCATGAAAACTTTCATATTATGTAAACATTTTATCTCCACAGGAGGAATATGCTTCACTTATGTCTTAATGCATTACATATCAATGCAGCTAGCATTAAATGTAGCTGTATTTTATCTTTATTTATTCAGCCAAAAATCTATTGAGGAAAAGTTCCTCTCTTTCAAAAAGGATAACTAATAGGAATAACTGCAACCACCAGTCCTTGTTCACAGTAAGCAGAGATGTGGTCTTGTACTTGTCAAGCAGAACATTAGGCCTCACATTTGCCAGTAGGAGCACTTTATGAAATGGTACAAATCACCTGTAGGAAGACTACAGGCTTCATGCTGAGCGAACACGGCACATGTCTGCATTTCTCATTGTTTCACCATCAAATGCCAAGGTGATTAATAGCCTCTGCGGAGATGGAGAGAGGACACATGGGTTTAGAATGGGGAGGGGTTGTGGTGGGAAGAGAGAAGGCATGACAGAGGAAGGTGTGTGTTTGTGAGAGAAAGACACACAAAGAGAGAGGGAAAGAGAAAAAAGAGGAACAGAGAGGAGGGAGGGATGAGGACAGAAAGAGAGGGGCAGAGGGAAAAGGTAAGAGGAAGAGAGAAAGGGACAGAGAGAGGGTAAGAGGGAGACAGGGTAAAGGGGAGACAGGGTAAGAGGGAGAGAGAGAGGGTAAGAGGGAGAGAGAGAGGGACATAAAGAGAGAGGGCAAGAGAGAGAGGGGGACAGAGAGAGCTAGAGAGAAAGCAGCAGCGAGAGCGAGACCTTTTCAGGATGATTTACAAAAGAGACTACTGGAGTATATTCAAATGGCAATGCTGGATTAAACAGACACATCTTATTCAGTCTTATTAAGGATAAACACATGGCATGTGTAGCGCTTTGCCTTATTCAGTCTTATTACGGGTAAACACATGGCACATGTGTAGAGCTTTGCTTTCTGACTGTGTTGGAGGTTTGGAAAAAACTGCCAACAGCAATAAATGTGTGTGTAAGAGACAGACATACTGTACATAAACACATAGAGAATAAATATTTTCTAACCAAGGAAGTTCTGTCATTGCATTTATGTTGTATAAATTGATGTCAGTTATCTTAAATTGTACCATTTCACCTTGAATCCTAATCTTGAACACCAGTGAGACAGCCAAACAATGAACCCCCCAGCAGGGGGTGGACCCCTATAATAAAGAGGCACTTGCAAATCTGTCAACAGATGATTGGTGACGAAACAATGTGAAATGTTAGGTTTCTGTAAAACATAAATATCCTTGTACAAATGACGATGTACGTGGGACATATGGTGTACATTATTGTGCAGCAGTTTAGACATATTGCTCATTATGTTACCACAGACAGTTGGTCTTTATCTTAACAATGTAAAATATGTCAGTTTAACTCCTCATACTGTGGAGTGACAATGCAAAAACAGAACGTTTGATGTGTTAAATGAGCCATTGACAGCTTTCCCATACAACATTAGTATGAAGCAGAGGGGAAAAGAAACGTGCTATTCTCTCAATGCATTTTATTATAGCTGCAGTTATTCACACAGCCCATCATACTTGAATCGGAAATCTTTAATGAAAATAAGAATAAATTACTGTGTTGTATGGATAATAAAACATATTAAACCAAAGGTTCCTTACTGTCATCTACATCCAACAAACCATCCTGCCCACTAT
>CAEFZP010001070.1:0-39789 GCA_903064625.1 Mallotus villosus
AGTCAGAATTATCCATCAACAAAAGCAGATCTGTCTCTTTTTATCTCCTTTTCTTGGTCTGCTCTTTACAAACAGCTCCACTGCTTGGCCAAATGAAATCAATGAATCAGGTATATACATAGAGACAACAAGACCCTTTCTCTAAGATTGCTATTCCCTGCTGCTATTTAAGAAACTTCTAAAGACTACTGTGGGCCATGGATATAATAGGATAGAAGCCCAATTATAGTTAGCTTGTAAACTCCTTTCACATTGATTTCTCTTCAGGCTTCCATGCATTACATTCGATGTTGGTGGGTTGGGGTTTGAAACGGTTTGTTCCTCTTGCCTGAAAACACTTTCAAGTGGAAAGGCTTGTTTTGTGCTAGTCGCTGCTAAATTATATAGTGTCCTTGTGTCAAGGAGAGACATTTGTTTTGTCAACTTTCTCAAAGGTCAAAGGAATGCGAAAGTCTGGTGGGTGATTCTCCCATGCAATCTCTCTGATATCTTTCTGAGGCTGATATCTACATGCAGCCACAAGCCCCTGACTTCAAAAGAATACTATAAGATGGCACAGGGTGACCATAGGGTTTTTTACTTGGAAAAATGGCAATAGACATGCTAAGGTTGTTATGGTCAGTTGAATGGGTTTGAACATGGTCTGGTTGACTTCCGGATATGTAACACCATGGACACTGGACTGTGAGATAATCAGGAGTAAAGTAAATGCTATTGACATGAAGTCTTGAGCATGAGACTCCAACCTACACAGACATAGCAGAGAAGGACATATTGGCACAGCAAATGCTGACTGGATGGTTTAGAATATGTTTTTTCTCTTTCTCTCTCTGTCTGTTGCTGAAATGCCAGTGGAATAAATCAGTGTCAAACCCGTAGCTAAGGCACGTGATGGTCACTGACAGTGTGAGTGATGACTGCATTATGAAGCTATAAACTGCAGCTCCAGTTCAACAATGGGGATGGAACACTCTCCAAGCAGGTTTCTGTCAGCTGCAGAAGGAGGGGGCTAGTCCAAGGTACCGTGTCAGGTCTGGTGTCTGGACAAGGTCTCAAGCTCAAACACTGCAACTCAGAGTCACGCTGAAAGTTCTGCTTTCACGGGAACTCTGTTCTGACAGGTGGGTTCGGACCGTGGTGAGATGTTTTCAAAAGGTAACTTCAAGGGTGGCATAATTGCTCAGCCAAGCCTTACAGCAAATCTATTTACAAGCTGCTGCATGGGGAGAAATAAAGACATGTTCATATTGTCCCTGGGTTTCCTTTACAATCAGTGGAAAGTCCATTGAAGGCCATTTAAAAGGGCACACAAGAGATATTAATGGAATGGGTTAGGGACCCTCCCAGCATCTGGGGGTTTCAGGCCCAGTCATAGAGCACGACCCACGGTATCTGTAGTGCCGTCGAGGGGTGCTGGATAACAGAGCCGCAGATCATGAGCCTGTAAAGAGATGGGGAAATAAACCATATTGGGCTGCCTGTTTGCAGGCTGATAAATGACATAAATCCCCCCGCTCCAGTCAACATGTGATAACAGGTTATAGTGGTAGAATAAAAAAGCTGCGTGTAAGAGGCTCTGAGAATAAAGATAATTATATTTGATAAGGTGGGAATGGGAAAAGGGCAAGGTGATAAGACTTGACAGGCTGGCTGGCTGGCTGGCCGGCTGGTGTGCTTTCTGGCTGGCTACACACTGACTGGTGACCTTGATAATGCCAAGGGACAGCTGAGTCTCACAGAATTCTTGGGCTTTGGTTTGGGTACTTCAGTCTATGGAACAAGATTGTCTGTGTGAGCGATTGTCTCAATTCTGTTTGATTCATAAAGATGGTTAAGCTAATACAACATGCTGTACATATAGAATAAAGATTTTGTTTTGTTCAAGGGCTTCACAGTGCATATATCCTAGTGAAGAAGTTCTCTAGTCACCCCCGACAACCCCCATCAGTACCAGACCCCCAGCAGCTTCCTATCTGGGAGACATCACCATTTTGTGACAAGCACCATTTTTCATAATTCACAAGTTTGATTACAACTGACCGAATGATTGATGAGGCCCAACAGTGGACTTAAGCTCACTGCTTGGGGTCTGCAGGTGCGATGACAGGCTTGACATGAGGAAGTGTGCTAGGTCTTCGTGCATCTCCACAGGTACATGATGGCCCCCGTCAGCCATGCTGCTGCCACTCAAGAATGACAGAGATCCCACTGGACAGAAAAACCGTATGAGATACACCACTCTATCTCCAGACTAGACCTACATCGATAGCCTTCTCTATAAATACATTTTCTCACTCTGCATTTCAAATTGAGCGCTATGTCATTTTGCTGTGATAAGCTTATTTTCGAGGGCTCACGCTCAACCCACCACATAAAATTAGCTAAGCATCATATCTTAAAGATAATGATTCTTCTAACCTATGGACTGTTGAGGGTAAAATAGCAATTAGCTTTGACAAATTGTAATTGTAATTTATTAGGTTTCAAGGAGACTATGCCTCTGATAAAAAAAAGAAGTATTTGCCCGCCCAAGACAGTTGGTGAATTTAACACATACAATCTAACCGAACGTGGGTTCGAATTAACATAATTGTAAAGTTATAAAATTTAAATAAATGTATAAGTGTACTCAAACAATCCTTAGGAAAGATGGTAAGAGACAGTGATAATGAGTTGGTTTTGTCTGCTGTCCACTGTGCTTCAGACTCCTTATTATCGCTAACACAGTGTAGTAGGCTAGAAAAAGAACATTATGTTCATACTTATTGACTGGCTTTTAGGTCTACCTTGTTGTTACGACAACTGGTTCTCAGTTCATTCTGTTGTATAACATGTTTTCTGCCTCCTTTGACTGCCAGATAGGGTGAGTGGTAGACCACAATGCAGCACTGTTCTGTCAAAGCCACTGCTCCACCAGAGACATCAGCAGCCGCAAGGGCCTCGCCTTCCTCGCTCTCTCCCATGATCACACAGATGCACCGCATCTCTGTGACAGACCGCGGAAGCCTTTCTACGAGAAATAAATCCATTTAGAATTTGAAAAGAGAGCTAACCATGTCTACAATCTAACCCACGAACCGCAAGTCTGATTTCAGACAAATAAACGTCCCGCGGGGTGTTAGTGGGTAATCAGTCAGATGCAGGGCAGGGTTGAGCTGTTGCGACCGCGCATGAGGATGATGCCCAAGGCCAAACTGTATAGGGGATGCGCTCGGAGATAGCGTCGAAAAACGGTTCATTCTAGTCCACTCATGCTCCCTGGACTCCCATTGATCAGGGTTTGATGTCAGATAGCATGGCCTTATTTGAAGTTTCTGCAGCTTAAAAGAGAAGACGGGTGAAATAGGAAAAATAAAAGATCAGAACTTGCCATTTTTTTGTTTGGGGCTGAATTCAAATGTGTAACTTTGAGGGGCATCAAAGGGATTTGTATCCTTTTTTCCACAGCTATTTCTGACCCCAAAACATGCCTTGCCAAAATCAAGGGTGCAGATTAAAATGGCTTTCAGAGTGTTACTTCAAAGAGAGCTAGGGAGAAAATGCATGTAACGACATTCACAAACGGGTGGCAGTTTGCCTTTCTAAAGGAAAGGAATCTGTTGAACAACATTTTTACCTCAGCGCTCATTCCACAGCAAACATTCTCTGTTTTTTCAACCGCTGGTCAACAATTTTTAACAGTGCACTTTCTTTACAAGTTTTAACATTCAGTCTCTATGCCTCAGTGATATCCGACCTGCCGATGTTTGGTTTGATCGCTAATACATCCTGTCCTCTACAGTTTAATGGGTTGTTTCTCTGAATTTACATAATGTCACACTGAATCACTATCAACCCCGCTATCTGTTCACATAGTCGATTACGTGATTAGTGTCTATTCAGCTGCTGCCTCGCTGGGTGGGTGGTGAGGCCATAACTAGATCAAAGCTGAGGTTGGTGCTGGACTGTTCAGCAGTGACGGAGGCTCCAGGGTCTGAAAGGCCAGGACGGGAGTCTGGGGACTGCCAAGCACCGCAGGGTACCAGCTGGTCCTGGCTGTGTCCACCGACAGAAGATGTGATTCACCTGGCCACTTAACAGAGGCATTCAATCAGCCAAACCTGGCACATACTGGCACCCCTCTCATTATTAGCTCTCATCCGAGTGACCTCCCCCCTCCCACACACACATACACATACTTCACCAATGCAGAGCCCATGTGAGACACCAGGGACTGCCACCACAAAATCCACCCTATCCCCTCCTGCTGTCAATGTGTGTGTGCCGGCATACATTATACCACTGCATCCAGCTCAACTGGCACCATCTCCTGTGGCATGGGGTAACACCAGCTGTGCCCCCCATCTGCCTTAGGGATGAACCCCAAGTGAAGGAACGAAGGCTTAAGCAGAGGTGGGGATCAGTGTGTGTGGTGTGTGTGTGTGCGTGCGAGCGAGTGTTCATAACACATGAACTGTTTTATGGATAAATATGAGGACCCAAGCCAGTGAAGATATTGTTGTTGCAGTTTTAGTTCTGGCAAATTACTATCATGCCTGAGCTGCCAGTGACAGCCTTTTAACTAGTTTTCAAAAATGGCTGCACCACTGACTTTGTGAGATTTGTTAAGTGTTACACAAAATCATGAATAATGATGAAAAGCAACATGGAACTTGCCATTTCAGTTTCAATAATTGTATATATATTAACTTGCCGCATAACAGTCACCCCTTTGTTGTGCAAACGCAGCCATTTTCTGTCTGATTGCATTTAAACAGGGCAGGGAAATTCACATTTCTTCAAAGAGACTGAGGGAAGAATTCCAAAGTCTTTGAACTTTGACAGTAGACATGCAGGAATAACAGAGGGAAAATCATCATATTTATGACTATGTATGAGAGCCACACATTTCAAACAACATTAATAAAATAATATGAATAGAAGCACAGGTACAGGCACTATAGATACACTTTTCATACACTTATGAGAAATGTCCATAAATTGGACAGTTTCTTCATAAAAAGAAAAACGTATAATATAATTATATAACGTATAATCCTATCCCAGTGGTGGGGTGAAGTGGGAATATGATAGCACAAGTACTTGTAATAGATAAGAACTGTCAGGGATTTTTGGCATGTCCACATCCACCATCTGGGAAACGACAGCGTGTTTCACCGGCCGGCAAATGATTGGCAGCGCTTATCGCCGGCATGTGTTTTCTGATTAAACATATCATGAATTTCATATGTAGTTCATCCGACTCTGTCCATGGTAACACTTACTGCAACCAAGGAGCTACATCCAGCCTATCACCTATTCCTTGTTTGTTCTATTCTTCCCAGAAATGCAGCCCGGATCAGTATTCAAACAGACACAACCATTTATTCAACCCATTTGGATGGACGTGAAGAGTCCAAAGCTATGCCAAAGCATTGTTGAACAATATCTCTAGTCCAATTAAGTTTTATATGAACACACATCTGGTGTTATTTTAGTTTTGTATATAGGTTGAATATTAATTTGTATGACAGACAAAAATGGTGTGTTAGGATAAGTAGAAAATGGAAACCATTGCTACCCAATCAAATCCAGTATCATCCTTGGGAAGTTTACATTGATTCATGTACACGCAACATAAAAATAGACACAATCTAAAATAAACATCTTCATGGATAGTATTTTGATTAAACACAACAAATATGGCTCTCACAGGATTTGCAGATGGGTCCTCTGCCACTAAGTCCGGGCAGCTATGAGTGTAATTAACCATGACCCGACTGAGCCTCTCCCTTTGACTGTCACTTCCCTCCAGAGACCAGTGAGGCCACCGCCAGGCTACTACCTGGCCACCGCAGTGTTTCTGATTTGAAACACAGTTGGGTAGGGGATCATGACCTGCCCATAAACCTTTGACTTCTTCAGTAGGCCAAGCAGTCGCCTAATAATAATATGGACATTTGGTATGTCGGATAAAATAGTTACGATGCAGATATAGCTGTGTAGTAGTCATCTGTAATTTGTTATGATGTTGTTTAGAAGATCAATTTACTTAATAGAGACATATTTTGGAGATCTCTGCAACTTAATGTATCAACCCCTGTAGAGATTGCAATCCATAAAAAAGTATGATAGTTATATTTTGGGTTAAAAAGATCACAAAGACTATTATTTCCTCCATTTACCTTTGAGGCCTACTGTATAATTGAATAGGGAAGGATATTAGAGGTCTTAGATCTGTATTTATTGAAAAATGAATTTGCATGAAGCCTCCCTTTACACAGCAAAACACATTGTGCCCACCTGTCAGTCATTTCTTTCATGGAGCCATCGAACCGTAGAGCAGCCGTGGATAGGTAGGGCATATTAAAAAGGTCACATCATTTCAAATTCACCGCACTTTGAGGAAATGAAAATCTAGTCTCCTGCCCCCTAGTCACTTGCAAACATTGAAGCAGAGTTCATCATTACCCATAATTCCCAGGAAATGAAATTCACATCAGACCGATGAATAAGAGTGGACGCTTTGCGCCCCTGTATCTCACAGTCGACAAGACACTCAAGTTCTCCAAATGATGAGGGCACCAAAAAAGGGTTGAGTGCCAATTTAAAGCTAAAGTGGTTACACTGTACTGTTTATGTCATAAAAGCATTGTGCAAACATCATTAAACAGTCCATTCCTCGCTAGTTTTCCAGAGATCTATCTGCAGAGATGGATGCACCCTGCCTGGCCCAACCGGGGAGGGGTGGGAGGATAGGATGAGACCTCCTAGGAATCCGCCTTTTCCATACACCATTAATGATAATGATTGTTCTCTCATGGTTCTTTACGATGCACATGTTTCCATTAACAGGGATGGAGATAGTTCTCTGATGTGTTCGTGGCAGCTTCAGTGCACCATGTTCCGGTTTCTGGCACGCTACAAGCTCACAGCAGGATTTTGACACAACTGACAAACGAGCGATCACCAAAGTATGTTTCACTTTGAACATCATCCCTTCTAATCTCTTCCTTCATGTATTCCAATGATGGCACCAAAAGCACAAAGGGAACTAATCAATCACTCAGCACAGGAGGGGCGATATCATTTTTGGCAACCACTTAGATTCTATTTCATTTGTTCCATGATTTTGGTCCATGTCCTATTGCCGATTGGGTTCTCGGTGGTTTCTTAAGCCACAGATTTGTTACTTAGCTTAGACAGAGACGGGATAAGTGTGTTGATTGAAGTGAATGTGTTTACCTTGCTGTATTAGCCACCAAAGCTCCATAACCTCGTGTCAACTTCACGCCCGTCAAAGACCATTCTGAGAGAGAAACACCAGTCAAAGAGTTTAGAGCGTGTGCCAATCTCTCTCCGCCATGCCGCTGCCCTCTAGCTGACCAACAAGTCGAATTCAGTCGCTGATGGAGCGCCTGTCAACGCCAGACTTGACAAAGTCGCGTCTTCGCCTCTTTATAAATCATTCCCCTATCTAGCTCCAGAACAGAGCCTGGGCTTTTAGCTTGGAGTCAACTTCCCATGCAAAAAGCAATTTGTCAGAGGCTCATCTGCATTCAGACCCCATCTGGCTTAGCGTGGTCCAGACTGACAACTCTATCAGAGAAGACTGGGAGGAGTCAGAGGGTGGAGGTGGCGGACAGTGCTCTTGTTTTGGCGCGGTGCAGCTGGGCTGAGCGGGACCAGGGTGAAACCAGTGGACTAACAAGACACACTGGGGACAGGCGGGTCAACGTCTGTGCGGTCGTCTCACTGGCTCACCGAGGCACAAGTGCCCCTAGGAATATTCATCAGCACACCTCACAGTAATTGACCCACGAGCCTGTCTCCAACCAACATGGAAAGTGACATCCCCTCTCACAAGACCCTCTTAGTCATCATCAGCCTCCACCAGTCTTCCTTATTTCCTTTATTGCCTCGGCTCACACGAGAACTGAATGTCCAATCTACCTAAACTCCACAAATGAAAAAGGTCGTAGCTATCATAATGAAGCAGGATGGTTTCTATCATACAATCGAGTCTTCTGGGAAAAACCTTGCTGACAATTTGCCTCGCTGTCGAATGTCTGGGGGTTCAGGACTTGCTGCCAGGGAATTTCACTGAATTGGTTGGTCAGTTGGCTGGTCTACAAAAATTGCATGCGCATGTATGGTAGAATCTATTGCAAATTTAAGCTTGTACACCACAGAGTTCACAAAAACAAATGTCTCCCCCAGACAGTGAGTCATGCGGCAGAGGTTTGCTATATTAGGCAGCCAGATGAGGCATTGAGGCATGAGCGTTACACTGCGCAAAACAAGTGACCCGTGTGGCCTTGGCCTGGTGGCTCAACCGGTGCCAGGAGCCCAGGTTCAGAAATGACCCCCTCCTGTGCTGTTCATGCTCCACCTATGAGCATGTGTCTTGGGTTTACCAAGAATCCTGTAACAAACTGGAGAGAATCTTCAGTCGGCGGATTTCAGTGCTGTAAATGTGTTTTTTTTTCTGCTCCAGACCATTGCATCCTTTTATGGCTATTAGTTTAGCCTTCATTACATGGATATTTTCAGCAGAGTAATGCACCATGCCACAAAATGATTGTGTTCCAGGAACATGACGGTGAATTCCGTTTACCTGAGTGACAATGCATGAAAGTTGGTTCAGTGCTTCGTACACCAGGAAAGGTTTGAGGAGACAGAGGTTCTTAACCTACCTGACCATGCATGCGCCGGTGGGGGAAAACCACAGATATGTCACACTGACACCTCCACTGTCAGCATGTTTTTCCACAAACTTCATTATCAGCAATGTGTTTTGAAGAACATCACATTGAACATTAGCACCTGGGGTCAAAATGGAAAGTGAGCGAGGAAGACTGGTCTTGGCTTGCAGGCACACACAAAAGCAGCATCAGAACAACGCATAAAATCAATTCCACATTCTGGAAGACTTTATTTCATAATGGTCCCCGAGCACAATAAATAAACGTGTTAAAATTGATTGTCACCGTCATAAACAAAAACTATCAAATGTATAAAAAGAAAATACAGTGAATGTAAGGCATCTTCTACTCTAGATAAATGCTCACCACACATACACATACACAAACACACACACACCAAAAATGATGAGCTTTTACACTTATCATGTGTTTGAAATGGGGAGCTCGACACAGTGCGGCTATGAGATGGACACGGGAGAGCAAGGTGAGAGCGTCACGTACGAGACCGTGGGGGCTGAGTGCTCTCCCCCTCAGCGCCTGTGACTGCAAGGCTATTCAGGAAATCACTCTCTCAGCGGGCGCCAGCTCAGACAGCGTGAGGGAAAGCGGTTGTGACTGGTGGGAAGACCAGCCTCGTTGAGACAACACAAACACAAGCCCCGGCAGACGCTCACGGGCCACGCCGCCAGAGGGACGCGGCCTGGACACACTGGCAATGGAGATTCATGTGTTGTTGTTTTTTTATGGTTCACTTTTGTATGCTGGTCAAATACGCCGGCAAGAGACTCTGGATGAAATCCAGAGATGTCTCTTTGAGGGACTGGGAGAGATGACTCGATAATCTTTTGTGATTATTTACGGCGTGTCCGTGAGAGAGGAAGCTTGAGGGAAGAAAGCAACACGTTCAATCGAGCAGTGACACACATGGTTAGACAGAATTGTAGGACATGCCGTGTCTTGTCACCGTTTTAAAGTAACAAACAGAGCATGCATTGATATTGAAATGGAAATGCCACCAACACGACGCTTACACCTTCCATTTGGCTCCCTGTTGAGTAAAGGTGAATGAACACACACACCGCTCTTCCATACCCATAATGAGGACCTTCTTAAGCAATGTCAACCAGAATCCCCTGACATCCATTTGGCCTGTATGTAAAATCAAGTAAGCTGAACATGCTTTGCATACAGTTGAATTTTCTAAATGTCAACGCAGAACACTGTATGCACGTCTCTACCTCTCTTTAATAGTAGTTACATGCTCTCTCGCCCTCTCTCTCTCTGTCTCGCTCTCCTGGTTTGGTTCTCTCTCACCTTTTATCTGTTTCTTTTCCTGGGTCTCTCTCTCATCTCATGGCTATGTGAACGTCTCTGACAGTGTGTGTCTCGTGTGCTCCCCCCTCAGGCCCCAGGACACACAGCAGACGGACGGATCTCGAGGAAGAGGATGTGAGAATCGATGAGAGCTGCTCTGCCGCATCAACAAAGCAGCACACCTTCTCCAGAGATCAGAGGGTGTCGCCTCACTAATCATGGGGATAGGAAATCACGGTGTCAGTACTCTATACTCGCCAACGGCAGATGTTTCTTAGATTCGCGCTAAGACAACATTCCGTGATGGTAACAGTAGGACAGGCGTACTACCAGAATTTTTTTAAGGCATTAACTTCTAGGTAAATGCTAAGCCTCCCTTTGCAGGATCCACAGGCAGTGAGCGAGAGGGTCAAATCTGTAGCTCACTCACTCTTCAGACGCCGTCCTAGGGGTGCAATATGTCTTCCCCCTGTCAGACAGTGACCTTTATGTATCCCTTCCTGACTTGTGAGTTTGTGTCGCTGTCTTGTGTGACATGGGCCACTGAAGAAGGGCAGGCGTATCCATACTAAAGAGGAGGCGGCCACGGTAGAAACCAGGAGAAAGTCTTTTGTATTTGTATTTTTTTACAGCACTGAGATATAACACTGGGATTGAGCAGGAATTGTTGTTTGTGTCATTAATAAAAAGGTATCATTAGCCATTTCCTGCCACTCTACTTTTTAATATATGCTGAAATGATTTGCCATGGAGGTAGTTGGGTGTGCCACGAATCGTGGCGCATCCTTTGTTATCTCACATATATATTTATTATTATTATTTATTTTAGCCCCCCTAATCCTCGGTCAATATTTGGACTACATAGACAAACTACGTGTCAAAAGTTTTGTCTTGCTAGCGATTGATATGCTATTACTTTTATGTACGTTCCGTTGCACAGTTTAGGACCATACAACGTTTTTGTGGCATAAAGTTGATTTTGTCGGCAAAGGGTAGACTACTCAGTTATAATAGCCTACGTCACATTGTCGGCACATGTTAGCAACGACGCATTAGATACGACGTGCATAGAAGACTGTTGCACAGCAAGTATGGTATCGTGCCGCCCCCCTAAGCATCCGTCAATATTTTGATTACTTAGAAAACGTTATGTCAAAAGTTGGTAGCCATTGAGTTGCTTGTCTTTTTATTTACCTGGCTAACTTGCTAGCGACAGTCACTGACGCTACTAACGTCACAAAACACGCGTGACTACCTCTAGCAGAACATTAGTTTAGCAGCTTGTTAACTTCTGAGAGATGGCGCTAGCTAGGCTAACTATAGCTTTAACGCTACTGCAAGGTAGCTGCAGAAACGCCACAAGCAAAGAGTCCAGGGTGATAACTATTTACTCATTTTATTTTACTTTGTGATATGAAACACAATTGTGAAGTGTAATGTACAATATAAGATGATATTATTGAGGAACTACATCTACTTTCGGAAACGGTAGTCTACTATTTCACTGAAGCATTAGCATCATGACATTAGCCTATGTTGCCCGGGCAACGATTTATTATGACATTAGATTACAAGTAAACGATTTGTTGGTTTCAAACCAGTACTGCAACGCTGTAGCCTACGCGAGACGAGACACTGTGTAGCTTAATTTCAGCCTAAACCGTACAACGGAACGTTCAACCAACGATCGCCACCAAGACGAACACTGTAGTAGCTCTACAATTTACCAGGGCTTCTCCACAAAGGGCTATATCGCATTTTGCGTCGTTACTGACAATGATCGCTATTGAGCTTTTTATGCATGAGCGATTTTCAACTGAATAAATGTCAAGTTTATTTACGTTTCTGGGGGCATGTCATAAGTTAGCAGACATAGAGCTACTGTTTGAATCGCGATTCCATCTGAAATATTTCCAGTGATAACGTTGTTACAGTAGCTTCTTTCCAAGGGTGTTCTTAATGAATTATTATGCAATAGCCTAGAATAGACGAGTAGGCTAAATGCTTGAAAATATCACTAGAAGGGAAAAACTTAAAGGGACGGACAAGCAGGCACACCCTCACAATTTCCCCAGAAATTGTATGCTCTCTAGTTATTATTATTACACATCTTCTCCTCTTGGAGTCAATGGCAGCCCCTAGAACCGTATGGGACAAAGTTGTGAAATTTGGCACACTCATTAAGGGCAGGCCCGACTTTACTTTCAACAAGTTTCATGTCTCCCATTTGAGCACTCTAGCGCCACCAACTGGTCAAAGTTGGACTTGTGTTCACACATGTAACTTTTGAACCGTATGACCGATCTTCAAAGATGAGGTACCATTGGATTCCCTGGGTCAAGACGAGTTCAACACACCCTATGATGTCAATTTCCGGTTATATAGATTTTCCGCCATTTTGAATTTTAAGAAAACATGTTTTTTTCGCTTCTCCTCCATCAATTTTTGTCCAATCTTCCCCAGATTTGGCACACATCATCGTCAGACCAACCCGCACTATAAATTTTCAACTGATTTTTTATTTTCAAAACCGTTATTCCGGTACAGCCAATCAAAATCGTCAACAAAGCAACCAAACAAGAAGTTGGGTCATATCTCCGCAAAACTTTGAGAAATCAACACCAAACTTGGTGTGATGACTAGGAACCCCCTTCTGAGGATGTCCAATCAATTTGGTGTCATATGATCACTGGGCGTGGCCGCAGGAAGCAAAAAGGTGTTTTGGCCAATAACTGTTGATTTGTTTGCCTTTATTAAGTAATTCCTTTGTCTTATGATATCTTGAGACATCCTATGTGTGACCCATGATCATTTTTGATAACAGCCAAAATGATGCGGCCACCATTTTGAATTACTGAAAAAAACGTATTTTCTCTACTACTCCTACACATGCAGTCAAATCTTCACCAAATTTGGTAGAGATTATCTTCAGACCAAGCCTCACAAAGCCCATCACATGTTTTTTTTTAATTTTCCAAACCGTTTGCCCGTTACAGCCAATCAAAATGTGCAGTTAAGCCATCAAACAGGAAGTTGGGTCGTAGCTCAGCAAATCTTTGATGGATTCGCACCAAACTAGCTGCATGCGTTCCGAACACTGTTCTGAGGATGCCTAAAACGTTTTCTGGGTCATATGACTGCTTGGCCACCTCATTGCTGCTTGCAGCTATATTTTACAGTTCATTTTGTTCTGTGAGAGGAATCCAGTGGGCTTGAACAAGTGCATTGAAATGTTGTTGAATGTCTGAGGTGGATATAAGGACAGCTGACAGGTGATGATCAGAGTCTGCATCTTAACTAGCAAGCAAACTATCAGCCCGCGCCCACTGAATCACTCAAGTTCTTAGTATGTCCGCGTTAGTTTTTTTTTCTTTAGTCCCTTAGTGCCGATTCAAATTGTAATCCTTCAACACAGCGACCTGTTCTCCAAAACTAAGAACACAGCTTTGACTTTGACCTCAGTAAACAGATACTTAAAACTCCATGTCTTGTTAAAAACTCTACATTCTGTATCAACCTTTCGTTTTAAATTTTCGAGGGCTAACCAACAGCTAACTCCTGTCGGTTGCGCAAGCGCACATATGTAAATCACCTGATTACTGTAGCCTTTCAGGACTACATATTTACTACCGCTCAAAACATTTATTTATTTTTAATGTTTGATTTACCTCACGCAGGCCAGATTGGGACAGCCCGTGGGCCGGTTTTGTACAATGTCCAGGTCTGCCATAACTGATTCTCTGGTGCTCAGGTTGTAATTTCAATCACACAGCACGGAGCAATGTAGACCTACAGGAATATCTGGACCACAGCCAATCAGAGGCCAAGACCCGCCCCATCTCTGTCTCTGATTGGTTTAGACCACGATATGATCCAACAATGAGTTCCATCAAATGAGAACAAACGCTTTGTTCGTGGAGAGGCAGCGGATGCGAGGAGGTTTGGTGCACCGGTGCGACCTAGGACATTTTTAGTCGCACCCGTACAAATTTTGGTCGCACTCTAGAGCCCTGCAGTATGGACAAATAGTCTTGTTTGGCTGAAACATCTCTGGGACATCTTTTGATTCCCGCTTTAAATCGGGTGGCAGGATCAGGGATCCTTTTATGTTCCCAGAGGTAATCTGTCATCATCTGAATCTGATTTTCAGACAACATGTCTATGGACTGGCCAGACACATTTTCTAGAGCCGTGAATTGATTGAGCAAACTTGCTTGTTCTTTATCCTTTCTATAATCATCCCAACATTCCTAATACAAAAACCATGTTGTACAAATATATAGATGAATTGTCTGTGTCCAGGGCTCGAAATTGGCACCCGCCGAGCGCCAATGGCGTGTAGATTTTTGGGCTGGCGATTAAATTGTGTCCGATGCCCCGCCACTTGGCGGGTGAAATTGCGGAGTACAGCTCCCGACTACCGCGCCCGTCATGGTTAATAAAAGCATGCAACGCCAACACGAACAGTTGTGCGCGCATCTAGGTGGCAGAAAACTGGGAAGATAGCCTTTATAACCGCTAGAGAATGACACGGATAATACAAATAGTTAGATTTAAAAAGACAAAAAAGGTAGAGGATGACAGCATTTAAGAGAGAAAACTTCCCCATTGATCTGTCACATCAGAATTTTGATTTGGGTCACGAAAGTCTTGAAAGTGTCTTTGAGTGAGTGCGTCGCCAGATAGACCGCACAGTCTAGGCGGCAGGTTTGTTAGACATAACTTATTTTAAATTAAACATATTTGTATTAGCTATGTTGGATACTGTCCTCCTCTCCTACTCTTTCTTCAATGCCTAACGAATCTATCTCTTGACCCTGTATTTATGCTTGAGCAGCACTGGTTGAAGCCTGAAAATATTGTAAACAATTTCTGCATATGTGCAGGTATAGCAACGCTAGTGCTAAATAACTATTTAGCTGGTCGGCTCCACGGCCGGCTAAGTAGGGCTCGTGAGACACCTCACCAAAAGAACGATGGGGAAGCTTGTCTAGCAGATTAAGACATGTTCGTATGTACCTATCTTAAAGTAACCTCAACTTTCCTAGACTTAGCTACGATGCTAATGCTGAAGGGTCGCTGATATCGCATAGCGTCGTTGCTAAAGTGTGATGACGTTGTGACTGTGTATGTGAGAGACACATGAATGACAGAGTCGGAGGAAGAGCAGGGAAAGGAAATGCAGCTGCGTGTTTTAAATAGCGTTAAAAAAATCTGGATAAAGTGCCTAAATTAGTCTATGTGTGGGAAACACTGGATGCGAAGACCAAACCTCATGGACAAGGACAACCCATCTCACATTGAGCAAGAGTAGGCCTAGTAGTAGGCCCCTGGAACCCCCTGAATTAATACATTGTTTCAAAAAGTAAAATGTGTTTATTTTGTCCATTGAGTGATTTAGAATGATATTTAAATAATAGGTAAAGGTTGTTTATGTCAAACAATGTTAGAGTATGTCTGAAATGGCAGGTTTAATTTTGGCTGGTAAAAAATATTATTGGCTGGTAACTTTTTTCATCTACCAGCCATTTTGGCTGGTAAGCCAAAAAGTTAATTTCGAGCCCTGTCTGTGTCACATGGCTCTTTTTTCATTGGCTCCCTTGCATAGATCATGCGTGTGTGTGTGCGTGTGTCTTGAAGTGGCCCTGCGTAGGCTAACTAAATGAAATGCTCAGATAAGATAAGGATCTTCCTGTTTACCTAAGCCTGGACCTTGCCTATAGTTCACCTGGGGGGTTGGCCTCTCTCTACACAAATGGAATGCTGAACACAGTATCATTCTTATACAGGATAAAGAGTTACTTTTCTGATATTGGATTACGTGGGTCACTCTGTCTAATGAGGGGAGGTGCAGCTATGACAGCACCTGCCAAATGAACCCGTCTGTGCTGACTCACTCTGGAGGCCCAGATGGATTCTGTCACAATATTGATCCTCTTTCTACAGGCTGTCAGGCTGTCTGGTCACAGAGGAAGGATGTGCTTCTCTCGCGTCAGCTTTGAGTTCCAACCCCTTCCACCTGAGGGAACTGGACCTGAGCTACAATCATCCAGGAGAAAAAGGATTGAAGCTGCTCTCTGCTGGACTGGAAGATCCACACTGCAGACTGGAGAAACTCAAGTAAGGACATGTTTGTGTTTTTATATATCTCTTTATGCAATGTTGTTTAACACTGAATATAACTAATTACGTTAATAGGCCGAGGCAGAGGAGGGGGGGGAGGGAGAGAGGGGAGGACTGGGCTCCTGGAGGAGGGGAGGGAGAGAGGGGAGGACTGGGCTCCTGGAGGAGGGGGGGAGGAGGGGAGGACTGGGCTCCTGGAGGAGGGGGGGAGGAGGGGAGGACTGGGCTCCTGGAGGAGGGGGGGAGGAGGGGAGGACTGGGCTCCCAGAGGAGGGGGGGGGAGAGAGGGGAGGACTGGGCTCCCAGAGGAGGGGGGGAGGGAGAGAGGGGAGGACTGGGCTCTCAGAGGAGGGGGGGAGAGAGGGGAGGACTGGGCTCCTGGAGGAGGGGGGGAGAGAGGGGAGGACTGGGCTCCTGGAGGAGGGGGGGAGGAGGGGAGGACTGGGCTCCTGGAGGAGGGGGGGGGAGAGAGGGGAGGACTGGGCTCCTGGAGGAGGGGGGGAGGAGGGGAGGACTGGGCTCCCAGAGGAGGGGGGGGGAGAGAGGGGAGGACTGGGCTCCCAGAGGAGGGGGGGGAGAGAGGGGAGGACTGGGCTCCCAGAGGAGGGGGGGGAGAGAGGGGAGGACTGGGCTCCTGGAGGAGGGGGGGAGGAGGGGAGGACTGGGCTCCTGGAGGAGGGGGGTGGAGAGAGGGGAGGACTGGGCTCCCAGAGGAGGGGGGGGGGAGGACTGGGCTCCTGGAGGAGGGGGGGAGGAGGGGAGGACTGGGCTCCTGGAGGAGGGGGGGAGGAGGGGAGGACTGGGCTCTCAGAGGAGAGGACTGGGCTCCTGGAGGAGGGGGGGAGGAGGGGAGGACTGGGCTCTCAGAGGAGGGGGGGGGAGGACTGGGCTCCTGGAGGAGGGGGGGAGGAGGGGAGGACTGGGCTCCTGGAGGAGGGGGGGGAGGAGGGGAGGACTGGGCTCCTGGAGGAGGGGGGGAGGAGGGGAGGACTGGGCTCTCAGAGGAGGGGGGGAGGAGGGGAGGACTGGGCTCCCGGAGGAGAGGGGAGGACTGGGCTCCTGGAGGAGGGGGGGGGAGAGAGGGGAGGACTGGGCTCTCAGAGGAGGGGGGGGGAGGAGGGGAGGACTGGGCTCTCAGAGGAGTGGGGGGAGAAAGGGGAGGACTGGGCTCCTGGAGGAGAGAGGGAGGAGGGGAGGACTGGGCTCCCAGAGGAGGGGGTCGGAGGGAGAGAGGGGAGGACTGGGGCTCCCAGAGGAGGGGGTCGGAGGGAGAGAGGGGAGGACTGGGCTCCTGGAGGAGGGGGGGGAGGGGAGGGAAGGGGCTGGGCTCTCAGAGGAGGAAGGGAGGGAGGGAGAGAGGGGAGGACTGGGCTCCCAGAGGAGAGGGGGGGAGGACTGGGCTCCCAGAGGAGAGGGGAGGACTGGGCTCCCAGAGGAGGAGGGGGGGAGGGAGAGAGGGGAGGACTGGGCTCCCAGAGGAGGGGGGGGGGAGGGGAAGACTGGGCTCTTAGAGGAGAGGGGGGGAGGGGGGGAGGACTGGGCTCCCAGAGGAGGGAGGGGGAGGACTGGGCTCCCAGAGGAGGAGGGTGGGGAGGGAGAGAGGGGAGGACTGGGCTCACAGAGGAGGGGGGGGAGGGGAGGACTGGGCTCCCAGAGGAGAGGGGAGGACTGGGCTCCCAGAGGAGAGAGAGAGGGGAGGACTGGGCTCCCAGAGGAGGGGGGTGGGAGGGGGGGAGGACTGGGCTCCCAGAGGAGAGAGGGGAGGACTGGGCTCCCAGAGGAGAGAGAGGGGAGGACTGGGCTCCCAGAGGAGGGGGTGGGAGGGAGGGGGGGGAGGACTGGGCTCCCAGAGGAGGGGGGGGAGAGAGGGGAGGACTGGGCTCCCAGAGGAGGGGGTGGGAGGGAGGGGGGAGGACTGGGCTCCCAGAGGAGAGGCAGGGCAGGGCAGGGCAGGGCAGGGCAGGGCAGGGCAGGGCAGGGGACTGGGCTCTCGGAGGTTTGCAAAGTGCTAAATGTAAACCCCCTTGCTAATATAAATCCCTAATTTCACTGGATAACAATGAATACATTATGTATTAATATGCAAAATATTGAATGAATTAAACAACTAAGGATGTCCCTTTCTTCATGAACTACCAGCATCAAATGATAATAAAGTATGCGTGTTCACTAAACAGCCGTTTATCTCTACTATAATATGGAATTAACCACGACCTAGTATGTAAACCAACCACTCAGAGGCTCCGGTAAATTCCTTCGGAGCGTGGAGGTGCACTGTAAGTGACTCAGAGGCCTTAAGTTAAAACCTACTTCAAACAGTCTGTTTATAATCAGTATTAGCCGTATCAACCAGACTAGATCAATGTTTTCACCGCCGTAGCGTGATAGATACGTTTCAAGGAGAACAAGTACGTTTAAATGCACAATAATAGTTCATTATCTAAATAGTAAGATAATCAATACAATGATAATTAAATATCATCAAATACAAAACCTATTTTCAAAGCAATGGTTAACAAAGGTATTCACAATGAAGACTAGGTGCCTAACACACCGGAGCTGTACGTAAACAGAACTCAAAGTGTTTGGGAAAAGCTTCTCCCTATATACACCCAAACCTGGCCAAAATGGGGACACCGACCATGTGACAGAACAGTTGTCTGACGCATACAAATTCAAATCAGATCATTAATCACGGCTGCAGTAGACAAGTGGTATCCTTGCAAGACTAGGGAATATGTTAAACACATGTTGGTCTGCTGCAAGCCCAAACTCTGTAAACTCTGTAAACCCTGTAAATGTACATGTTATAGTATTAACATTATTACTATGGCTGTGGCTCAGGGGGTAGAGAGGGTCGTCTGTTAATCGCAAGGTTGGCGGTTCAATCCCTGGGTGACCAGTGACAAAGGGGCTGCCAAAACAGCCCTACAATCTTTTGTTGTGGCGGGCCGCTACAAATAAATCAATGTATGGGAAACACTGAAAACTCTGGGTGTGTTACCATGGTAACTGACTGAACCTCACCTGCTGCTGGCAGCTTTTCTGAGTTTCTCCCCTCTCCCCTCCCTCATGCTGAGCCTGAAGCAACTGTCAGACATGGGGTGTCCTTTCGTCATCAACCTGGTTGTTGTTGAAGCCATATAACACATACGGATGACATGACATTCTATAGTTTTCCCTGCAGAGCTAACCTGGCATTTACTGAACATCTCACTGTTAATCTGCTGTGGAGGTTGATGGACCCTCTTGTCAAAGCTGCTTTCTGGAATACACCTCTGATGATAAGAGAGAAACAACATGTTTACTTAGAAAGTCAGTTGCTAAGTCACTTATCAACAGGTGAAGTGTATTTTCATCATTCCTCTGCTTATCCCTACAGTGTGGATCATGGTGGAGAGTGCTAGGATCAAACCTGGCCTGTAGAAAATGTGAGTATTGACTGCTACTTGCTTCTAGTACACAAGGTCATACAAGGGACAATACCATAAGTGACTTGGACACTGTCACAAATGGACAAACACACACACTGTAAACACTACTTTTAGAAGCAGTAATTTAACACAATTACCCACATCAATACTGTGTGTACGTCTGTGTGTGCTATGTCCCCTCCCTTCACCCTCCCTCTCTCCCCACCCTTTTCCCCTCACATCCCCTCTCCTCCTTCTTCTCCCCCTCCCCCCATCTCATCTCTCTCCTCCCCACTCTTCTCCTCCCTCTCCTCTCTCCCCTCTGGATGGATAGTTGAGAGAGAGAGAAGGATGAGGGGAGAAAAGGGAAAGAGAGGAGGAGTGGAGGAAGGAGGAGAGAAGGGTGGGATAGAGAGAGAAAGAAAGGGGGGATGAAATGGAATGTAGAGCTGAAACGATTCATCGATTGATTCGAGTAATTCGATTACAAAAAAGGATCGATGAATTTTTCTTGCCTCGAGTCATCGTTTATTTAATTTTACAGTTGAGGTCACGGTTTTCCGCACGGACCATTTTTAGTGTGACACTGAGCAGACAGACGCGGCATGTTTTGACTTGTTTAGGGGCTAACATTAGCGTGCGCTAAAATGGAAGACATGAGCGAAAATAGTGAGGAAAGCCAAACGGCCAGGAGAAAGCGACAGAGAATGTCCAAGGCTTGGGATCATTTCACGTTGCACATAAATGAGAAGACCGTGGTGTGTGTCCACTGCAAGACTGAGCTGGCGTACCACAACAGCACGACTTCCATGCTGCAGCATCTCAACAGAAAACACCCATTCCACTCGGCAGACCGCCGACCCGAGACAAGGTAATTTTAAAATCAATGCTGCTATAGTTTACGCTACATTAGTGCAGATGGAGGCTAAGCTGTTGTTTATTATGACTAACGTTATAAGTATAGCTAGTTAATTAAATGTGGCGGCTAATAATTATGCCCCCAAGACTAACGTCATGTCACCACAAAGTTTTTATTTTCAAAAAGACAGCGCTGTTCAAGAAATAAATACACGATAGCTTAAGCTGAACCATAGCTGGTCACTTCTAGTAGACAATACGGTGTGTTTGAACGTGTGTGTCTTCTTGATTGATGGATACAATATCTAAATAGCAGTTTAATGTGAATGAACTTACTCTATTATTATATTAAGCCGTAGTAATTTTTTTTTCTTCCTTTTCAGTAAACCATCACAGTCTCGGATGGACACATTTATGCATAGAACCCCATCATGTACCCCTGAGCACGCAGCTGAGTTGACAGACAGCATTTTAAACATGATTGTCGCTGACATGCGCCCGCTGAGCATGGTGGCAGATAGTGGCTTTAAAGCAATGATTGCCACTTTCCATCCAAAATACGAGCTTCCATCTAGAACCTTCTTCACAACACAGATGGAGAAGAAGTATGAAGCCATCAAAGGCAAGGTGATGGAAGCCCTGCAAGAGGCCAGCAGTGTTGCACTCACAACTGATATTTGGACGAGTGTTGCAACAGAGGCTTATATGGGGGGGTGACATGCCACTATCTTGGGAAGAACTGGAAAATGGTGTCCCACTGCTTGACAACAATGCCACTCGATGAGAGACACACAGCTGCAAATATTGCAGTGTGGATTGAGGAGGTAATTGCTAAATTTGAGATCCCACCAGAGAAAATCAAGGCTATCGTCCATGACAACGGTTCTAATGTTGTAGCAGCAGCAAAGATTTTGCAAGAAAGGCATGGATGGGCATCAGTGCGATGTGCAGGACACACCCTCAACTTGGTCGTGCAAAGCTCTCTGAAGGTCAACCAGGCTATCATCAAGTGTGTGGCTGCTGCCAGAAGCCTTGTTGAACACTTTAAGAAGAGTGAACTGGCATGCACCAAATTGAAGAATAAGCAGAAGCAAATGGGTACCAAGGAGAACATGCTGGTGCAGGATGTCTGTACACGTTGAAACAGCACCTACGTGCTGTCCAGGCTGCAAGAACAAAGATGGCCGGTGACTGCTACACTCTCTGACCCAGCTGTGACCCAGAGAGGGAAACACTACCTCGATCTCAAGCCTGAACAGTGGAACCTGATTGAGGAGCTGAACCAGGTCCTTGAGCCCTTTGAATCGGCAACAGTGTTCCTGAGTGGACAACAATATGTCACACTCTCTGCACTTCCACATCTTTTGCACAAACTTAAGAAGAACATACAGAGTTCAGAAATTGAGGCTGCACCTGTGAGGTTGTTCCAGACTCAAGCGACAGACCAGATCACAGAAAGATGGCAAGGGCTAACTCGGTTTACACCTGACACTCCAATATCACCCTGCTTGCTGCTGCTCTGGATCCAAGGTTTCGAAAACTAATGTTCTTGCCTGCTGATGAAGTCTTCAAGGTCCAAAGCATAGTACAAACCATGGCACTTGCTGCCAAACAGCATGCAAATCTGAACACTGTTGAAAGTGGAGCATCTACCACAGCACAGGACTCTCCACCAGAAGCACCTGCCAAGAGGGCCACATGATTCCTTGACTCAGACTCCACCACCAGTGATGAAGAAGAACAAGATGAGGAGCAGCAGTCCAACGAAGCTGTACAGAAGGAGGCATGTTTCCCATTTTGATTCAATAACAATTTCCACAAGCATTTTACACATAATTATACATGTTGTACAGGAACTGGAAACTTTTATTAAACCATATTACAATATGTAATAAATAAAATAAACTTTTGTTTTTCTTTTGTCTTGACTATTCTACAGGTCTTGATGTATTTCGGAGAACATCCCTGTCCAAGAAGGAGAATCCACTGACATGGTGGAAAAAGAATGCAGCACACTATCCAACACTGGCAAAGCTGGCAAAGTCCCTGCTGTGTATACCCGCCCACATCCACGCCATCAGAGCGTCTTTTTCCAGCAGCAGGTAACATCGCCTCAGGAAGAGGGCAAGCCTCAGCCCTGAGCATGTTGATATGCTTACCTTCCTTCACTGCAATCACATGCTTATTTAAAGACTTGTGTGAGCAAGAGACATAAGGAGGTGTAGCCAAGTTATTCTTCACAGCTACACGTTTTTGCCTCCTAAATGCCAAAAAAATGTTAAAAGAAGAAAATGGTTATAGCTGTTATGACTGAAATGTTTTTTCAGATGTGAAGTTGCACAAATTTAAGAAAGTGTTTATGTTTTTTATTACATATTTTTTATGTATAACTTATTTTGATACTAGGAACAGACTTAATCATTTATTTATCTTTCTTTACATCTCAGGATTTGTTTTTAAAGCCAGAATGTATGAAACTATGCATGGGCTTGTTACAAGTTTCCAAGCTTATGTTGTTCCTGAATTGCAAAGGTAAAAACTTGTAGTCACTGAAAGTGAAGTAAATGCTCACTTAAACCCAAGAATGCATGGCACATAAATGCACTTATTTGTCTGTCAACATTGTTATTTCTCATGGTACAAGTACAGACTGATAAACAATGGGAAAGTAACTAAATTGGTAGTTTTGGTAGAAAATATGGTTTTGCTACTCCATGCATTTTTGAAATAAAAAATGTAGATTTTTCAAAAAAGGAAACAAATTGGTTGTTCATTATTATTGGCATGTGTTATTTTCTCATGTTTATTTATAATTACTTTTCAATTGAGCAATGTATGTTTTATCCGATTACTCGATTAATCGATGGAATAATCGTTAGAATAATCGATTACTAAAATTTCGATAGCGTGCAGCCCTAATGGAATGTGGAGGGACCATGAGGAGGATAGAAAGATGGAGGGATAGGGGGGCAGATCCCTCCCTCTCCTCTCTGAGAGAGGCCGTCTAGTGTGAGACTACTGAAACACTTGCTCTCACACATACACTCATCACTTGTGCTTTAGTACTATTATACTGATGTCATGCCAATACATCCTGAATTAACACATTCAAATAAGTCATTTTAATGAGTAATTGATTCATTTGGAAGAGAGAGTAAAAGGATTTGGACTGATGACTGGATGTGTATGAGTGTTTCATGGGGTAGCACAAGTGATGAGTGTGTGTATGAGCAAGTGTTTCAGTTGCTATGAGAGGCCGTCTAGGACAAAACTCCTGAAAAACATGCTCCTTCACATGCACTCATCACTTGTGCTACCCCATGAAACACTCATACACATGCACTCATCAGCTGTTCTTTAGCACTGTTGTACTGATATCATGCCAATGCATCTAGAATTAACACATTCAAATGAGTAATTTTCATTTGTAATTTAGTCATTTAGAAGAGAGAGAGGTGGAGGGAGAGAGAGAAGGGGGGAGAGAGATAGAAGGGGGGAGAGAGAAGAAGGGGAGAGAGAGAGAGAGAGAAGAGGGGAGAGAGAGAGAAGAGGGGAGGGGAGAGAGACAGAAGGTGGGAGAGGACATGATTTTCAGTGCCCCTGGAAGTTTTCGCACAGATCGAATTCTAGTTTCAAGTTTTTTATTGTCAGGTGCATAGGACGATCCATTCATGGCTTTTCCTAATTATTTAACCATTAATCAAACCAATATTGAAATTACATTTGTAAAAGCTAGTTTCAAGCTATTTTGTCATTGCTATTTAGTTAAATGGCTGCTTGGTGATCAGCGATTTTCACGTCTTTCAAGGTTGCGATACTGTTTTCTGGAAAGAGGTGGCGTTTTGTGTTTAAACAACGTTCTTGTAATTAAATATTGCTTCGAGTTTGAATATGTGAATATCTTTCCAACTTTACCTATCTAATATTTCCTCCCTATATTGTTACAGAAGCAAAGTTGCCCCTCTTGTTTTCTTTTCACATCTAAAGCAGCAAACGGGATGAGGTATTCGCCTCGGTTAAAAGTCTGCCTTCCTTATACAGCGACTTCTGGAAAAACCGGAAGGTCGTCTCCTCTCCCCCCTTGTCTTTTTCTCTCTCCCACCTTCTCTCTCTCCCCCCACCTCTCTCGCTCTCTCCCCCACCCCACGAGAAGGCAGTACGAGTTTCTGCGAGACTTGCTGAAAGAAAAGAGAATCGCAACCTTGAAAGATGTGAAAATCGCTGATCACGAAGCAGCCATTTAACTGAAATAGCAATGACCAAATAGCTTGAAACTAGCTTTTACCAATGTAATTTCAATATTGGTTTGATTAATGATTAAATATTTAGGAAAAGCCATGAATGGATCGTTATATGCACCTGACAATAACAAACTTGAAACTTGAAAACTTGAAACTAGAAATCGATCTGTGCGAAAACTTCCACTGAAAATCGTGTCCTCTCCCACCTTCTGTCTCTCTCCCCTCCCTTGTTCTCGCTCTCTCCCCTCTTCTCTCGCTCTCTCCCCTCTTCTCTCTCTCCCCTCTTCTCTCTTTCTCTCTCCCCCTCTTCTCTCTCTCTCTCTCTCTCTCCCCTCTTCTATCTCTCTCCCCCCTTCTCTCTCTCCCTCCACCCTCTCTCTCTTCTAAATTACAATGAAAATTACTCATTTGAATGTGTTAATTCTAGATGCATTGGCATGATATCAGTACAACAGTGCTAAAGAACAGCTGATGAGTGCATGTGTATGAGTGTTTCATGGGGTAGCACAAGTGATGAGTGCATGTGAAGGAGCATGTTTTTCAGGAGTTTTGTCCTAGAGAGCCTCTCATAGATCCCACTCTCTCCTCTCCCTCACCACTCCCCTCTCCTCCTGTCCTCCCCCTCCTTCCTCCTCCACTCCCTTCTCCCCCCGCTCCCCTCTTCTCCTGTATTGACCTCCTCTCCTTCTCTGTCCTCCTGTCCTCCCCCTCATCTCTCCTCTTCTCCTCCCCTCCTTTACTCCTGCTCTGTTCTTCTGTCCTCTCTTCCTCCCAGTAGCTGGTGTGTGTGTTTCCTCTCCCCCTCACCCCTCGCTCCCGTCCCTCTCCACTGCCCCCACCTCGTCTTGTCCTCCTCTTCCCTTCTCCTCCTCCTCCCCTCTTCCTCTCCTCCCTCCCCCTCCTCCCTCCCTCTTCCTCCTCCCCCCTCCCCTCCCTCTCCTCCCAGTGTTCCCCAACGCCCCCTCCCGCCCCCCCTGGAAGGTGAAGTTTCGTTTTGTAAAAAAATATATTATATAGTGCCAGATCACCCAAAAATTCATTACAGGTTACCTTTCCTATAAACAGGTCTATAGCTTTGCTCTTTTATTAAGCAAACTAAATGGCCTGATGTTATTTATCTTATTTACACGAGGCTTGTCATTCTACCCCCCAACCCCCCCAAACTGCTAAACCTGGGAAACCCTGGCCCTCCTCTCCTCCCCTCTTCCCCCTCCTCTCCTCTTCCTTTCCTCCTCTCATCTCCTCCCCCTTTCCCCTCCTCTCCTCCTCTCCTCCCCTGTTTCTCCTCCCTCTCCTCTCCCTCTGCCTCTTCTCCCCTCCTCCTCTCCTCTCCTCACCCTGTTCCCCCCCTCCATCCCACGTCTCCCCTCTTCTTTCTCCTCCCCTCTTCCTCCTCCCTCTCCTCTCCTCCCCCTCTCTCTCCTCCCCTCCTCTCCCTCTCCTCTCCTCCCCTGTTCCCTCCCCCCTCCCTTCTCCCCGTCCTCCCCTCTTCTCCTCCCCTCTTCCCCTCCTCCCATCTCCTCTCCTCCCCCCCTCCCTCTCCTCCTCCTCCCCCCTCCCTCTCCTCTCACCCCCTCTCCCCTCCTTTCCCTCCTACCTTCGCTCTCATCCTCTCCCTCCCCTCGTCCTCTCCTCCTCTCCTCTCCTCCCCTCTTCCCCTCTCTTCCCTCCTCTCCCTCTCCTCTCCTCCCCTCCCTCTCCTCCCCCTCCCTCTCCTCTCATCCCCTCCTCCCTCTCCCCCTCCCTCCCCCTGTTCCCACCCCTGCCCCCTTCTTCTTCCCTCCTCCCCTCCTCCCTGCTGCTCTCCTACTTCCTCCCCTCTTCCGCCTCCTCCCTCTCCTCTCAACCTCTTCCCCTCCTCCCCCTCTTTCTTCTTCCTCCCCTCCTCGCCTCTCCTCTTCCCGTTCCTCCCTCTCCTCTCCTCCCTCTCCTCCTCCCCTCTTCCTCTTCTCTCTCGCCTCTCTTCCCCTCTTTCTCCTCCCCTCTTCCTCTTCTCAACCCTCTTCCCCTCTCCTCCCCTCTTCCTCTTCTCCCCTCTTCCCCTCCTCCCTGTTCTTTTCCTCTCCTCCCTCCTCCCTCTTCTCTTCTCGTCTCCCCTCTTTCCCCGTCCTCACCTCCCTCTTTCTCCCCTCTTCCCTCCTTCCGCTCTTTTTCTTCTTCCCCTCCTCCCTCTCCTCTGTCCTTCCTCCTCTCCTCTCCTCTCCTCTCCTCCCTCTCCGGTCCCTCTTCCTCTCTCCCCCTCTTCCCCTCTCCTCCCCATCTTCCTCTTCTCCCCTCTTCTTCCCCCTCCTCCCGTTCTTTTCCGCCTCTGCCTCCCCCTCCTCCTCCCTCTTGCTCTCTCCCCTATTCCCCTCCTCCCTCTCCTCTTCTCCCCTCTTTCCCCTCCTCCCCTCTTGTCGTCTTCCCCCTCCTCCCCTCCCTCTTCCCGTCCGCTCCTCCCTCTCCTCTCTTCCCCTCTCCTCTCCCCTCTTGCCTCTTTCTCCCCTCTTCCCCTCTCCTCCCCTCTTCCTCTTCTCCGCCTCTCCCCCCTCCGCCCCTCTTCCTCTTCTCTCCCCTTCCCCTCTCCTCCCCTCTTCCTCTTGTCCCCCTCTTCCTTCCCTCCCCCACCCCCCCTCCCCTGTTTCCCGACCCTCCTCTCTCTTCCCGGCCGCCTCCCACGTCTCCCCTCTGCCCCTCCGCCTCCGCGCCTCCCCTCCTCCCTCGGCCTCCTCCCCTCCGCCCGCGCCGCCCTCCCCGCCCCTCTTCCCCTCCCCCCTCTCCTGTCCTCCCCCTCTCCTCTCCTCCCTCTTCCTCCTCGCGTGCCCCCTCGTCCCTTCGGCCTCTCCTCCCTCTCCGCTCCTCCCCTCTCCACTTGCTCCCGCTTCCCCCCTCCCCCCTCTCCCTGTCCTCTCTCTTCCCCTCTCCTTCTTGTTCCCCTCCTCCCTATCCTCTCCTCCCCTGTTCCCGCCACCCCTTCCCCCCCTCCTCATCCGTGTCCCCTTCCCTCTCCTCTCCTCCCCTCTTCCCCTCCTCCCTCTGCTCCCTCGCTCCCGCGTCTCATCCTTCTCCCTCTTCCCCCCTCTCACCGCCTCCTCCCCTCTTCCCTTCCTCCTCACCTCCCGTCCTCCCTCTCCTCTCCTCGCCCTCTTTCCCCCATCGCCTCTCTCTCCTCGCCTCTCCTCGCCCTCTTCTTCCCCTATTCCCTCTCCCTCCTCCCTTCTCCACTCCTCTCCCTCTTCCCTCTACGTTCCTCCCCCTCCTCGCCTCTCCCTTCCCCTGCTTGCCCTGCTTTCCCCTCCGTCCCCTCCTCTCCTCCCCTTTCCCTTCCCGGTCCCGCCCTCTCCCCTTCTCGATCCTCCTCCAGGACTTTCCTCCCCCGGGCCCCCCTGGTGTCCTCTCCTCCCCTTCGCCTCGGTCCTCTCCTCCCCTCTTCCCCTGCGCTCCCATCTTTCTCTCCCTCCCCTCTTTGTCCTTTCCTCCCTCTCCTCCCCTTCTTCCCCTCCTTACTCTCCCTCCGCTCCTCTCCCTCTCCTCTGTCCTCCCCTTTTCTCCTTCCCCTCTTCCCTTGCCTCGCCTCTCCGTCCCTCGCCTCCCCGCTTCCCCGCGCCTCCCCGCCACGGGGCCAACACCCGCCTCCCTTGCGTCCGCGCCGCCCCGGGCCGCCCCGCGCCTCCCCTGCCCTCTCCGCTCCTCCCCGCCTCCCTCCCGCCCTCTCCTCCCCCGGGGGCTCCCTCCTCGCCCCGCCCTCCGCCTCGGCCTCCTCCCCCGCCACCCCTCCTCCCCTCGCTTCAGCTCCTCCCCCCCCTCTTCCCCCCTCCCCCCCTCTCCCTTCCTCCCCTCTCCTCTCCTCCCTCTCCTCCTCCTCTTCCCCTCCTCCTTCTTCCTCTCCTCCTGTCTCCTCCCCTCCCCCCTCCTCCCCTCCTCCCTCTGCTCTCCTCCCCTCCTCCTCCCTCTGCTCTCCTCCCTCCTCCCTCTCCTCTCCTCCCCTCCCCTCTTCCCCCCTCACCCCCCTCCCCTCCGGCGGTCTCCCTCTCCTCCCCTCGGCCCTCTTCCCCCCCCCTCTCCTCCCCTCTCCTCTCCTCCCTCTCCTCCCCTCTCTTCCCCTCTTCTTTCCTCTTCCCTCCTTTGTTCGACATATCCATTGTCAGGGTGGGCTTTTATAAGCATGATGGACAGATGATCAACAGTAACGTAATCAATCACGTCACAAAAGAGCGCTTGGGTTGAATATGTTTTCAACAAACCACATACTACGTTGCTCTGATTGGTTGTAGGTCTATCCAATTGAGCGAAGAGATTCTAATGTGAATGATGATGATCAGTAATATATTGTGTCTTGATCTCCCCCATCAGATGCCTGTGAGCTCACACTGGACCCAAACACAGCATCACAAACCTCTCTCTGTCTGAGGAGAACAGAAAGGTGACATGGGGGAGAGAGGAGCAGCCGTATCCTGATCACCCAGAGAGATTTGACTACTGGGACCAGGTGCTGTGTAGAGAGGGTCTGTCTGGGCGCTGTCTACTGGGAGGCAGAGGGGAGTGGAGGAAGGGTTGAGATAGCAGTGACATATAAAGGAATCAGGAGGAGAGGAGAGGGTGATGACTGTGGGCTTGGAGACAATAACAAGTCCTGGAGTCTGAGGTGTGATGATAACAGTTACATTGCCTGGCACAATAATAAGAGAACTGACATACCTGCCCCCCCCTCCAGCTCCGACAGAGTAGGAGTGTATCTGGACGGGCCGGCCGGCACTCTGTCCTTCTACACAGTCTCCTCTGACACACTGACACACCTGCACACATTCCACAGCACATTCACTGAGCCCCTCTATCCTGGGTTCTGGGTTGATTATGACTCCTCAGTGTCCCTGTGTCAGGTAGAATAGCCCACACACACAACAAGACAACAGGACAACAACACAAGGAGCATGTGGCAGGGAATACAATCCATCTCCAACTACAAAAATAACACAAACAGAGTCGAAGTTTGTGACTTCCACCCTACCAGACACACTAAACAGCTTCTATGGCAGATTCGACAGACAGAACATCGATACCCCTACAAAGTACCCCCACAACCCAGAGGAGACCACACTACAGGTAACACACACACAAGTCCTTCGGGCTCTGAAGCAGGTGAACCCCCACAAGGCTGCAGGCCCTGATCAGGTGGCACCCAGAGTCCTTAAAGCCTGCGCTGAACAGCTGGCAGAGGTGTACACAGACATCTTCAACACCTCTCTCAGGCAGGAAACCGTCCCACGCAGCTTTAAAGCATCAGTCATAGTCCCAGTGCCTAAGAAGCCACATACAACCGCACTGAATGACTTCAGGCCAGTGGCACTCACGTCTGTGGCCATGAAGTGTCTGGAGAAGCTGGTCCTACACTCCATCAACTCTGTGATTCCAGACACCGTAGACCCTCTACAGTTTGCTTACCGCACCAACAGATCAGTGGACGACGCGGTGGCCCTTGCACTCCATTCCACACTACAACATCTGGACACAAATAACACATATGTACGCCTCCTCTTTTTGGATTACAGCTCTGCTTTTAATACAATTCGACCAATGAAGCTGATTGGAAAGCTGGCAGGCCTTGGAGTAGCGACACCCACCTGCAACTGGGTGTTGGACTTTCTTACAGATAGACCACAGGTGGTGAGGATGGGTACCAAGGTTTCTCTGCCGAGCTCACAGTCAGCACAGAACCCCCCCAGGGCTGCTGCCTCAGCCCAAAACTCTTTACACTGTACACACATGACTGCGTCTCCCCCCAGGACAATAACAACGTAATCATTAAATACGCGGACGACACGACCATCCTTGGCCTCATCAGAGGGAGGGATGAGTCTTCTTACAGGGAGCTAGTCCACAAAGTCACCATCTATGGAGAGGACAACGACCTAGTTCTAAATATTGACAAAACAAGGGAGGTAATTGTGGATTTCCGGAGGAAAGCCCCCCCCTCTGCAGCCTCTCACCATCAAGGGGACAACGGTGGAGCGGGCTGACAGCTACAAGTTCCTTGGTCTCCACATCACGGATAACTTGAGCTGGGCCCAAACACTGCTAAACAGTGAAGAAAGCACAGCAGCGGCTATATTTCATCAGGCTGCTGAAGAAGACTGGAATTAAAGGTCAGCCCCTCACACAGGCCTACAGAGGACTCGTTGAAAGCCTCCTCTCCAATGCCATCACAGTGTGGTTTGGAAATACCACACTGTCCGAGAGGAAGTCGCTTCAACGGGTCATAAAGACTGCAGAGAGAATCACTGGCTCTAACCTCCCCTCCATGGACACACTGTACACACAGCGCTGCAGGGGGAAAGCACAGTGCATCCTCAGGGACAAACATCACCCAGCTCATGCTCTGTTCGGATGGAGGAATTCGTAAGGATGTGATGAGGGCTAATTTAGTATCTAGTCAGCAGCTCTAACCTGTGTTTTAGTAGGGATGTGATGAGGGATACTTTACTATCTACAGTCAGAAGCTCTAACCCTGTGTTTTAGCAAGGCTGTGATGAGGGATACTTTAGTATCTACAGTCAGAAGCTCTAACCCTGTGTTTTAGTGGAGATGTGATGAGGGATACTTTAGTATCTACAGTCAGCAGCTCTAACCCTGTGTTTTAGTAGGGCTGTGATGAGGGATACTTTAGTATCTACAGTCAGCAGCTCTAACCCTGTGTTTTAGTAGGGATGCGATGAGGGATACTTTAGTATCTACAGTCAGCAGCTCTAACCCTGTGTTTTAGTATGGATGCGATGAGGGATACTTTAGTATCTACAGTCAGCAGCTCTAACCCTGTGTTTTAGTAGGGATGTGATGAGAGATACTTTAGTATCTAGTCAGCAGCTCTAACCCTGTGTTTAGAATAGAATAGAAGAATAGAATATATTTATTGCCATTTGCATAGGTACAAGTACAAGTGCATTGGGATTCTTGTGCGAATCTCCCTGAGTCAGCTTCAATAAAAACAATGTATAAATAGCATTATAACAGGAAAATTCAAAAAATTAAAATAAGAAGAATCGCCTAAAAACAAGATATAATACTAACTACTTACTAACCGAGAGTGAGGTCATGCCGGGAAATATCAAACGAGACTTGAACGTATCGACCGAGCGATAGCGAGGTTGATACGGCAAAGTCGAGGTTTGATATTTCCCGGCATGACCGAACGGTCGAGGTTAGTAAGTTGTTTATTATATGGCATTTTTAGCTCTTTTCATTTTGTAAATTGTAGGCTAATTGTAGCTAGCTAGGCTAGCTCTCAAGTCTTCTCACGGTGTGTTTCAGGTGTTGTCTAGCAACCAATTACTTTTGATAGAAAGCGGACAGTACGGTTCTGCTAAAAAGGCTTTAATTCCAACACAAATAACGATTATTTTAGAAAGTTAACAATTTCTTCGTCGCTGTTGATGTCTTCAGTATCGTCTGGACTCAGTTGACTTCGATATCGCTAATTTTGAAGATGACGTCAGAGGAGGGCAATAACAATACTTATTGGACCGCTGGTCAATACGGGTTTGGCATGACTACCCATTAGCCAATCAGAAGGCTCGTACTGTCGTTGCCATATAATAAAATAGAATAAAAATAAATAACAAATAAATAACAAAGGGGAGCACTGTACAATAAGATGAGAGACACACAAGGTTATTGCACTCAAAATGCTCACATTACTACTTGTCCATTTAGACTGAGGTGTGGGGTGAAGTACTTCCCTCCCATCTTAATGTCTTGTGCTACCAGTCTCACAGCAGCAGGGTAAAAGCTGTTGTGGTAGCGGGCCTTGTGGGTGGAGATGCTCTCTGGCCGGCGATGTCGCAGGTTATAGCCAGAATTCCTCCATCCGAACAGAGCATGAGCTGGGTGATGTTTGTCCCTGAGGATGCACTGTGCTTTCCCCCTGCAGCGCTGTGTGTACAGTGTGTCCATGGAGGGGAGGTTAGAGCCAGTGATTCTCTCTGCAGTCTTTATGACCCGTTGAAGCGACTTCCTCTCGGACAGTGTGGTATTTCCAAACCACACTGTGATGGCATTGGAGAGGAGGCTTTCAACGAGTCCTCTGTAGGCCTGTGTGAGGGGCTGACCTTTAATTCCAGTCTTCTTCAGCAGCCTGATGAAATATAGCCGCTGCTGTGCTTTCTTCACTGTTTTAGCAGTGTTTTGGGCCCAGCTCAAGTTATCCGTGATGTGGAGACCAAGGAACTTGTAGCTGTCAGCCCGCTCCACCGTTGTCCCCTTGATGGTGAGAGGCTGCAGAGGGGGGGCTTTCCTCCGGAAATCCACAATTACCTCCCTTGTTTTGTCAATATTTAGAACTAGGTCGTTGTCCTCTCCATAGATGGTGACTTTGTGGACTAGCTCCCTGTAAGAAGACTCATCCCTCCCTCTGATGAGGCCAAGGATGGTCGTGTCGTCCGCGTATTTAATGATTACGTTGTTATTGTCCTGGGGGGAGACGCAGTCATGTGTGTACAGTGTAAAGAGTTTTGGGCTGAGGCAGCAGCCCTGGGGGGTTCCTGTGCTGACTGTGAGCTCGGCAGAAACCTTGGTACCCATCCTCACCACCTGTGGTCTATCTGTAAGAAAGTCCAACACCCAGTTGCAGGTGGGTGTCGCTACTCCAAGGCCTGCCAGCTTTCCAATCAGCTTCATTGGTCGAATTGTATTAAAAGCAGAGCTGTAATCCAAAAAGAGGAGGCGTACATATGTGTTATTTGTGTCCAGATGTTGTAGTGTGGAATGGAGTGCAAGGGCCACCGCGTCGTCCACTGATCTGTTGGTGCGGTAAGCAAACTGTAGAGGGTCTACGGTGTCTGGAATCACAGAGTTGATGGAGTGTAGGACCAGCTTCTCCAGACACTTCATGGCCACAGACGTGAGTGCCACTGGCCTGAAGTCATTCAGTGCGGTTGTATGTGGCTTCTTAGGCACTGGGACTATGACTGATGCTTTAAAGCTGCGTGGGACGGTTTCCTGCCTGAGAGAGGTGTTGAAGATGTCTGTGTACACCTCTGCCAGCTGTTCAGCGCATGCTTTAAGGACTCTGGGTGCCACCTGATCAGGGCCTGCAGCCTTGTGGGGGTTCACCTGCTTCAGAGCCCGAAGGACTTGTGTGTGTGTTACCTGTAGTGTGGTCTCCTCTGGGTTGTGGGGGTACTTTGTAGGGGTATCGATGTTCTGTCTGTCGAATCTGCCATAGAAGCTGTTTAGTGTGTCTGGTAGGGTGGAGTCACAAACTTCGACTCTGTTTGTGTTATTTTTGTAGTTGGAGATGGATTGTATTCCCTGCCACATGCTCCTTGTGTTGTTGTCCAATGTTGTTGTACAATGCCATAACCTTTATAATATTGATTTCACATAATGAATATATCAATGTTGAAATTGCTCACTGTTAAAAGAGCCAAGTTGACACTTCATTTTGGTAGCTCTAATCTGCTACAGCACAACAGCGCTCTCCTCCCCACCCCAGTGACCACGCTCATGGCCCGGGCCCTTCCGGAACAGCACAGGGTTTTCCCTGGAGCTGCTATCCGGAGCAATGAGAGTGATGTATAAGACCCCATTGATATGTTAACACATCTGAACCTTGATCACCACTGGGTCTTCTGAGCCCTCTTGCTGCTTTCCGATGACCATCCTCTTGCTCCTAAGAGGTCAAACCGTCTACGACACAGACCTGATGGCCAGCCCCCGTGTTCCTGTGAAAGACGCTTATTTCACCCTCTTCGAGAAGGTTGAGGCGGGCATGTGTGGTCCTGACGGCGTCAAGGTCATTGTGGGCCACCACTACGACCACTTTGAGAGCGTCAAGGTCAAGCTCATGGCCCGGGCCCTTCCGGAACAACACAGGGTTTCCCTGGAGCTGTTTGGCTGTGACCACTAGCTGACATCCACAATGTCCACAAAACAACAAAGCTATCATGGAAACGGGTCTTAATATCACCCGATCTTTCTTTCAACACATGCACCCTGGTGTTCACATACAAGATGTACTTTGCCTAAAACCTGCAGTAGACCTCATGTTCTGTTCTGTTACCTGTGATCTGTCTCAAGCCTCCTTCATGCTGTTTCTCTGTCTCCTGCCTCTGGCTCTCTTATGGAATGCTCTGCAGTGTTCTAAGGTGCTTGGGTTCGTGTGGTCTTTTTCATTGAAGAATTGAACCACATGGAGAGTCTAAAAGGGCTTCTTGTCTTTTCCCTCTGCTGCATTGTGCGCCGTGTTACAAAACGTTTACATTGAAATGATGCCACACTTGAACTTTAATGAGACTATATATTTTTATTTTTATGTATATATATCAAAATGCTCTGTGATGGACACAGGTTATGTCCAAGGGGTCCATATTGATGATGTTGCCTGGTCCTCAGGTCCCTCTCACTGTTGGGGAGCCTCTCTAGTCCTCCTCTTCTGAGGAGGCGGAGCAGCAGGTAAAGAGCTTCCTCATTCGACGGAGGAATCCTCTCATCCCCCCCCCTTATCTCCTCCCCTCCATCCTCCTCCTGCTGTCCGCTCACTGAGGAAGAAAAACATGCATTAACACTGTATCTGCATGTTCTCCCACACAGCTTCCTGCTATCTGAGAAGTGTGTATGTAGTAGAACTTGTGCATGTAGCTTCCTGGTAGCTGAGAAGTGTGTATGTAGTAGAACTTGTGCATGTAGCTTCCTGCTATCTGAGAAGTGTGTATGTAGTAGAACTTGTGCATGTATTTATAAAACTTTGTATTTATAGCGCTTTTCGGCATAGTCGCTTTACCCTGCGTATCTGAGAAGGTGTGTATGTAGTAGAACTTGTGCATGTAGCTTCCTGGTAGCTGAGAAGTGTGTATGTAGTAGAACTTGTGCATGTAGCTTCCTGGTAGCTGAGAAGATACTCACCAATGCAGCTCTCCTGTTCCACGTCAGCTGGGACCTCACTGGTCTGTGAACAGACAATACTAAGCATGTAAACCAGCATGTAAATTATACTGTAGAGCAATGGCATAAACTTCTAAACTGAAGTATATTCATACCACATGTGCAATGGTATTAATCAGTCTGATGAAACTTGTAAACAAAAGAATGATTTCATGTTCACACCATGAGGAGTCTTGAAGCTCCATCCAGGGTCTGGGTCTTGGTGAGGCCAGCCTCTAGGGCCATCTTTGAGGCCTTGCCTCTGTCCAGCTTCCCCTCAGCAGCATGAGCCCCAGCCTCCCTCAGGGTGAGGTTGAGGCCAGACTCAGCCAGAGAAGCTGTGGACAGCTGAGATGCAGTCAGATGTCTGTCCTGACTGGTCTTCATGTCAGCTCCAGCACTGGCCAGGGCCTTGATGTCCTTCTGGTCCTGGATGATGGCCTTGATGGTGAGGCCTTTCTCCATTGAGGTAGAACAAGACTGGAGGGAGAATTAAGGTTCAGTTGCAATTGAAAACAATCTCCCATCTTGTTTGTGTTGTGTCGTGTTGTCTGTGGCTATGTTGGAGGAGCTGTGAGGGACACCTGAATTTCCCTCATGGGATAATAAAAGTATTTATCTATCTATCTATTTTGGTCACGATTACACTGAACCCAAAGCCAATTACAAATCAATCTGCTTTCTTCACCTTTTCTGCCTGGGGATCAGTGTCCACGGTGATGCTCTCCTTGAGGCTGAAGGAGCTCTCAGCACCTGGCTTGTTATGACCCTGTTGATAGACAGTTAAAACAGTGAGACTTAGTTTAAGAGCTGGTTTATGCCCACATGTTGTGGAGCTGTCGTGAGAGAAACGTGAAATGTGAGTGATTTTGACACCTACAAGCTACAGACTGAAAACACAATGACCTTGTTCCCCCTTGCCACCTCATCGACCAACTTCCTGGTTGCCTCCAGAGAATGCAAGTTGTAGCTGTCATTCAGCAGGCAGAAAGTGGAAGACTGCACCTCAAACCGGTCAAAGACAGCCTTCACCACATCCCGGGCCAGAGCTGAGGTGATGAACACAATCTTGTGCACCGGGACGTCCCCGTACGGAGCCAGGACAGAGGTGACGGTGTTCTTCAGCAGCCACCGGATCTCCTCCATGGCGGCCTTGGCCCTCAGCCCGTCTACGGAGGTCCAGGTGCTTCCTCCCTGTGTACCTCCACCCAGCAGGTGGCGGAAGGTGATGGTGACCAGCCTGGGGGTGAGGTCGACAGTTTCCTGCAGGAGACTGGGAGCTCCGGGGTCCTCAGAGGTGGAGTGAGAGGGCATCAGGCTGTGAGGAAGGCCAGAGAGCAGATGTCTGACCTCTGTCTCTACAGACGGTCTGAACATCTTCATGCTCCTACGAAGTCCCTCCATGGTGACCTTCAACAGAGAAAAATACAAGAGAGTTAGAGAGAGTTAGAGAGAGAGAGAGAGAGAGAGAGAGAGGAGAGAGAGAGAGAGAGAGAGAGAGAGAGAAAAGAGAAAGTTCACAGACAGAGGATTAAGTAAATCCTTTTGTTTCCAGAATGTGAAGTACTGTTTCTCTACACCAGGTTGTTGTCACGTACCTTTCTGCCAAACAGCCCAGAGAGACGACACTCCTTCTCGGTCTCTCTAAGTATCTCCTGCTGGATCTTCAGAAGCTGCTCGCGTCTCTTCATATACCAGACCTGAGTACAGAAACACCATCAAAAGACACATTGTTTTCTAAGTGCAATCACACATTAACACCTTGAATAAATAATGTAACTTGCACTGTTACTGTTTTCAATATAGAGACCGTAATACGAGTCTTTGGTTCTCTGTGAGTTTGTACTGTGAACAAGGTCCACTGTGAAGCTCTTACCCTGATGGCAGTCAGCTGTCGCAAGTCATGACTGCAGGCCCGGCACCTTCAAAATAGAAACCATCACTTTTCTAATGACAATTGTTCTCTCTCTCTCTCTCTCTCTCTCTCTCTCTCTCTCTCATAAACACACATTCACACGCAACAATCGCATATACACACATGTGACATGTTTTGTGTAACTCCTGAGAGAAAGACTAAGCCTGTCTCACTTGCTGATGAAGCATTCTTCTCCATCGGACCATTTCTTCTTACTTTCTGCCATGGTCCGGTTCTCGGAACCCACAGCATTTACGGCCCTAATAATAATTATTGGGTGTGCCACGAAGTCGTGGCCCATCTTTTGTTATCTCACATATATATTATGATTATTTATTTTAGCCCCCCTAATCCTCGGTCAATATTTGGACTACATACACAAACTACGTGTCAAAAGTTTCGTCTTGCTAGCGATTGATATGCTATTACTTTTATGTACGTTCCGTTGCACAGTTTAGGACCATACAACGTTTTTCTGGCATAAAGTTGATTTTGTCGGCAAAGGGTAGACTACTCAGTTATAATAGCCTACGTCACAGCGTCGGCACATGTTAGCAACAACGCATTAGATACGACGTGCATAGAAGACTGTTGCACAGCAAGGATGGTATCGTGCCGCCCCCCTAGCATCCGTCAATATTTTGATTACTTAGAAAACGTCATGTCAAAAGTTGGTAGCCAATGAGTTGCTTGTCTTTTTATTTACCTGGCTAACTTGCTAGCCACAGTCACTGACGCTACTAACGTCACGAAACACGCGTGACTACCTCTAGCAGAACATTAGTTTAGCAGCTTGTTAACTTCTGGTAGATAGCTAGGCTAACTATAGCTTTAACGCTACTGCAAGGCAGCTGCAGAAACGCCACAAGCAAAGAGGCCAGGGTGATAACTATTTACTCATTTTACTTTGTGATATGAAACACAATTGTGAAGTGTAATGTACAATATAAGCTGATATTATTGAGGAACTACATCTACTTTCGGAAACGGTAGTCTACTATTTCACTGAAGCATTAGCATCATGACATTAGCCTATGTTGCCCGGGCAACACATACTACAGCGGTCTATGATGCATCTGTTTTCAATCGTTAAAATAAACATTACTCACAAATACATTTTCGTTGTACGATTTATTATGACATTAGATTACAAGTAAACGATTTGTTGGTGAAATAATCATTACCTGTGATTTCAAACCAGTACTGCAACGCTGTAGCCTACGCGAGACACTCTGTAGCTAACAAAAACATCCACAGCTGTTTACAGTAGGAAGTCAAACGGCGACAGCTAGAACATGTTCGGCACTCCCTTAAATCAAAAGTATTTCAATAGGTGAAACTGTCTGACTACTAACCCGAACTTCATTGACACAGCCTAAACTTGTCAATCTGTTCATGAAAGCAATAGGCTATTTAATTTCAGCCTAAACCGTACAACGGAACGTTCAACCAACGATCACTACCAAGATGAACACTGTAGTATACAATTTATCGCTATTGAGCTTTTTATGAGCATAGAGCTACTGTTTGAATCGCGATTCCATCTGAAATATTTCCAGTGATAACGTTGTTACAGTAGCTTCATTCCAAGGGTGTTCTTAATGAATTATTATGCAATAGCCTAGAATAGACTATGAGTAGGCTAAATGCTTGAAAATATCACTAGAAGGGAAAAACTTAAACGGACGGAGAAGCAGGCACACCCTCACAATTTCCCCAGAAATTGTATGCTCTCTAGTTTTATTTGTAATGCACTTTACATTTAGCTAAATCTCAAAGTGCTACTGGTTAAAAACAAGAAAGGTCACAAATAGGGACCGTTTTCCACTCAGTCGACTTTCTTTTGTCGCTAATACCTGATGACAGGCCGCCAAACAGGACACAATTTCTCGCCTCCACCTCTGTTGTCAGAACCTTGATCTGACAGTCTGTGAATGTTTTCGTTTTTGCGTGTTTAGCCAGTTTACCGTGTTTCTTCGAATAAACGCTGCAGTGTTTATTAAATTACGTTCATTTTTGGTGCAGCGTTTATTCGAGGGCAGCGTTTAATTGAAGGAATATGATAATTCAGAAAGAATAAATCACCTCAGGAGCGCATTTATAGGCCATCTGCATATTCATTTATGGGAGGAGGCAAGGGGGGGTCAGTGGCTTGTTCACGTGCGGTCAATCTCACGTTGATTGTGATTTATAAAGGAAAGGCGCGCAGGACTTGGCATACGACCGGTTTTATACATGTGAATATTTCTGTGCGTAGGTACTTTTCGAGTTTTGGTCGTACGCCATCTTCTGGTATGAAAGCTGCGCAATCCTTTATACATGAGGCCCGAGGGCTGCTGTCTGATGGC
>CAEFZP010001071.1:0-41413 GCA_903064625.1 Mallotus villosus
TTCAGGGTAGAAGACCAGGGTTCAAGGGTAGAAGACCAGGGTTCAAGGTAGAAGACCAGGGTTCAAGGGTAGAAGACCAGGGTTCAGGGTAGAAAGACCAGGGTTCAAGGGTATAGGGACAGGGTTCAAGGGGGAGGGTAGAAGACCTGGGTTCAGGGGTGGACGACCTGGGTTCAAGGGTAGAAGACCAGGGTTCAAGGGTAGAAGACCAGGGTTCAAGGGTAGAAGACCAGGGTTCAAGGGTAGAAGACCTGGGTTCAGGGGTAGAAGACCTGGGTTCAGGGGTAGAAGACCAGGGTTCAGGGTAGAAGACCTGGGTTCAGGGGTAGAAGACCTGGGGTTCAGGGGGGCGGGTAGAGGGCCTGGGTTCCGGGGTAGAAGACCAGGGTTCAGGGGTAAAAGACCTGGGTTCAGGGGTAGAAGACCAGGGTTCAGGGGTAAAAGACCTGGGTTCAGGGGGGAGGGTAGAGGACCTGGGTTCAGGGGTAGAGCCTGGTTTCAGGTGGGAGGGTAGAAGACCTGGGTTCAGGGGGGAGGGTAGAGGACCTGGGTTCAGGGGTAGGGCCCTGGGTTCAGGGGTAGAAGACCTGCGTTCAGGGGTAGAAGACCTGGGGGGTCTGGGTTCAGTTTGTGTAGAGGGTCTGGGTTTAGTTTGTGACTCGCAAGAATATACTTACCCCACTGGGTTTATGCCTGTTGCCATGGTTACTCACGACTTCACCCGCCTTCCGATAGCAGAGCACGTTAACATGGCGCCCTTCTACTGCCCCGCCCCTCAGATAAGCCCCACCCCTCTGGTGATCCCCTCCCCTATTACATTCCCCACCCCTCAGATAAGCCCCACCCCTCAAAGAGACTTGGGGGTCACACCTTCTTGCCGCATCACCGTGACTGGCTGGGAAGGCGACAATGTCACTTCCTGTTTCACACCAGGAAGTACTGGAGAAGTCCATATTTCGGACGGTCGGGAAACCAGAGAGTTGCTGATCACAGGGACTCTGTTCCACTCCAGCACCCTACAGCAGGCCAACTCTTTTGAGCTGGAGGAGGTGGGGTCATCTAACCACATTACCATGGTGATAGCGTAGCTTCAGTAAATGCAACAATGTAACATTAGTCAGGTGACTCCCAACACCAACAACACATTTTTGAAAAAACTTTTTCGGAAAAAAAAAGTGGCAAAAGGTTGAAAATGTTTTTTCAAAATAAAAATAAATCCTAATTCACCTTTTCAAAAAATCGAAAAGTTTAAACATATCAAATATTTGCAAAAAAATGTTTTTGGGGGAAGTTTTTAAAGTTTCATCAAATATTTTCTCAAAAAGTTAGGTTTCCAAAAAAAATAATCTTGAAACTTTTTGTGTCGTGTTGTGTGTAAATATATGTATCTGAGAGGCTGTAATGTTGAAACCAGGTTGTCATCGCTGGTGAGGATGAGTCTGAACAGGACAGTCCAAGGATGATAGGTTTACTGGGATCCTCGGGGATACAACTCAAAGGTGAGTTAACCCTTGTGTTATCTTGTTGCAACAGAATGATGGGTCGTTGTGAACCTTCGGGTCATTGTGACCTCATAAGGCAGCACAAGGGATAAACATATTTTACCTGTCGATTCTGAATCATCTTCACAAGGTAAAAATTCAGTGTGATACTAAATACTGTAGTTGAGATATTATTGGGTGTGCTCTCAAGCCTTCGGCGAGAGCGCAACCTTTGTTCTCTCACATATATATTTATTATTGTTGTTGCTTCCTGCCTGGTAGCTGACGTGGTCATTTTGCCCTGTGCCTGCTAAATACAAACCATTCCTTAACACAAACATACTGTAACACAGCTGACTTCCTTCATTTACTGCTGTACTTTAAGCATTATTTGCACTTGACTTTAGATCAAAGCATCTGCTAAATTAGTCAAATTTAAAATTCAAATATTATTCATAGGCTATAGCTACAGTTTCTAAATGAGCAGCCAGAGAGTGCGTTTGATATATATCCCTAGGCTGCGCTGTGTGGGCTGTGGGTGAGAACTCTAGCTAGTCCAAACAGACTGTTTGTGTTGCTGAGTATGTGTGAACTAAAGGGGTGTGTTCATCACTCTCACCCACTCGCCGTTAGCAGCCAAACCATCTCACACAAGTTCTTCAGAATGTCGACCGTTTAACCGTAAATGCTGGGGCGGCCGTGAGAAAGACGTCAGCGTTTTTCTGTCTTGTGCCTCCTGGGAAGTTCCACTTGGTGGTGTTGGCGTCGGTTACAGCTGCACTGTCCTTAACCCTTGTGCTGCGAGGTTCACAACGACGCATCATTGTGCTGCGACAACTTTACCCAATACAAAAACAAATAAAAAGCATTTTCTTTTAACCTTCGCTCTGTGGGGGGTGTAAGACAGCCCGTGCAAGACCACGTTCGTTACATACACGTCACATGTGCGTCTTTCTCAGGTCATGTGGGTCGTGGGGACAGTCTCCAGTCAGACAGCAGCGGCTATGCAGAGGAGGACATCAGCCCTCCAGACAGCTGACCTCCAGACAGCTGACCTCCAGACAGCTGACCTCGGCCCTCCAGACAGCTGACCTCGGCCCTCCAGACAGCTGACCTCCAGACAGCTGACCTCAGCCCTCCAGACAGCTGACCTCGGCCCTCCAGACAGCTGACCTCAGCCCTCCAGACAGCTGACCTCGGCCCTCCAGACAGCTGACCTCCAGACAGCTGACCTCAGCCCTCCAGACAGCTGACCTCGGCCCTCCAGACAGCTGACCTCAGCCCTCCAGACAGCTGACCTCAGCCCTCCAGACAGCTGACCTCGGCCCTCCAGACAGCTGACCTCAGCCCTCCAGACAGCTGACCTCGGCCCTCCAGACAGCTGACCTCAGCCCTCCAGACAGCTGACCTCTGCCCTCCAGACAGCTGACCTCCAGACAGCTGACCTCCAGACAGCTGACCTCCAGACAGCTGACCCTCCAGACAGCTGACCTCAGCCCTCCAGACAGCTGACCTCAGCCCTCCAGACAGCTGACCTCAGCCCTCCAGACAGCTGACCTCTAGCTTGACCTCTGCCCTCCAGACAGCTGACCTCAGCCCTCCAGACAGCTGACCTCAGCCCTCCAGACAGCTGACCTCTGGGGCCGAACTCTCTCCTGCTCTGGTAGTCAGTTTACGTCCTGTGCAGCTGGGCACCACTCTACTGTATTTAGTGTGAAATAACCCTTTAAATGTGAGATATTACAAATGGATGTAGTAAGATGCCTGCTGTTTGTGTGGAAGATTGCATGTAGGAACAGTATTTATTGAATTAAGATGTGTGTGAGAAGCATCACTGGAGCTATCAAGCAATGAGTGAATCTGTTTCAAATGTATTTGAAAAATATTTTATTCAAAACGATATTAATAAAACAGATCATAAAACTTGGGACACTTGTAGGCCACGTTTCAGATCAGTCAGTCTTCATATTAGGAGACCATCGCACCAGCTAGAAGGACTATCCTAGCCAGTGGCTAGCAGGCCTATGCTAGCAAGCGGCTATAGTGGACTATCCTTGCTAGCGGCTAGCAGGACAATCCTAGCTGCGAGAAGAAATACATTTTTTCAGGTGAACTCACCAACAAATATTTAATAAAAACAGACCAATCAGTGGAAGAGCATAAATATTGGCATCTGCTTTCGGGAAAAAATCGGGATGAATATGTCGGACGAGGATTTTATTTTTTTACCAACAACGTGACCCTTCCAGAGGTAGATAAAACAAGGCAGTGTGGTTAGGGCGGTTGCCAAGGTTACCTTCCCCGCAACTACACCTGCGGGCCCTCGGCAACCTGGCCGGACTAGGCAGACGAGTGCCTGGTTACCGGGGAGGTAAAACAATCCACAGCCATTTATAAAAAAGAGAAACGGAGGAGTTAAGATTGGGACAAAAAGGTACAATTGTGTGGATTTAAACGATGCTGAGAGAAAATATAAAACTGTAATCCAGATTAAGATGCTAAATCTGAGAATCTTTGATGAATTACCGTGACTTGATGAACGGGGGTGAGCCTTGTCAAAAAGTGTGCCACTGACGTGGGATGAACAAGCACAGTGACATCTACTGGCTTAAAGGTAGACACAGAAACAACATGATCTATTCAGAACTCGGAGGGGAGGGACGATGAGAGGAATGTCAAGTGTAGGTGTTATTTTCCTGATGAGAAACCAGCAGGAAACCTTTCAGAATCAAGTTTGTCCACTAAAAAAACCTGCTTTCTACTACTGTGAACCGCATGCCAGACACTACACTGACATCCATCTCTAAGCGATCCTAACACTGTGTCAGGTCAGTTTCATTTGGTTCAATAAAAGGACCAAAATACAGTTTCAAACGGGGTTATAGCAAACACAGACACACATAACCATTGGTCAATTTACAAAATAGCCACTCGAGTTAATGCCAGTGGTGTCAAGTAGTGCGGGCATGCTGCCAAGTGTACCAAGCACCACCCAGCCCTGGAGAATCACTGCTCAGGTTAACAGGCATGCAGGAATCCTGGAGGTAGCTCACTGTGTCCATAACAGACAAACCTACTAGTTACTATTCTGAACTTCAGTTAAATCTATCTGACAAGGCAATGAGCACAGGTGTGGCAGTAAGGGCAGAGGTGGTAGTTTGGGGTAAATTCTTAGTATTTACCTTCACCAGAGTCATCAGAGCAACAGAAGTTCAAAATCTTCTAAAAACAGAAATCAGTCTAGTTAATGTTGAGTGTCCAACTTATTTCAGGAATCATTTTTCCACAAGTCCAATAATTTCATATTTGACGGATCAGGCAAGCAGGAGGCATTTTGTAGTCCAATAGATGCCTGGGCTACAGGCCTGGTTATGGCCTGGGCTACAGGCCTGGTTCTGGCCTGGGCTATAAAGGGCCTGGGTCTTGTTCTGGCCTGGGCTATAAACAGCCTGGGTCTTGTTCTGGGCTTAAGGCCTGGTTCTGGCCTGGGCTATAAATGGCCTGGGTCTTGTTCTGGTTCTGGCCTGGGTCTGGGCTAAAGGCCTGGTTCTGGCCTGGTTCTGGGCTAAAGGCCTGGTTCTGGCCTGGGTCTGGTTCTGGTTCTGGCCTGGGCTAAAGGCCTGGTTCTGGCCTGGGTCTGGTTCTGGGCTAAAGGCCTGGTTCTGGCCTGGGCTAAAGGCCTGGTTCTGGCCTGGGTCTGGTTCTGGGCTAAAGGCCTGGTTCTGGCCTGGTTCTGGGCTAAAGGCCTGGTTCTGGCCTGGGCTAAAGGCCTGGTTCTGGGCTGGGCTAAAGGCCTGTGTCTGGGCTGGCGTGAACAGAGTCCTTGTCTCTTTGGGGTTTAGGGGCAGATAAGGGGATCTTCCAGAGGACCTAGGATCTAGAGGCATGAAGAGGAAGAGATAAATATCAGGTCTCCTGATTGGCCAAGGGGAAAGTCTCTCCTCCCCTCTGGGGCAGTTCAATACTCATTCGGGGTTTAAAGCGGTCCGCAGGGGTCGTTTCCGTGGCTACGGTCACATCCTTCCACTCCCGCGGTCGATTCCGCCAGAGTTCCAGGCGTTGGGGCGGATGACATCACTTCCCTCCGGCCATGATCTTGAGGTACTGAAGTGCATTGTGGGCCGCGCTGGAGCGCGCGGCGTCCTGGCTGGGGGCGAAGCCGTGACACACTGTGATTGGCTGAGTGGACAGCTCCACCAGACACTGGCACAGCCCACTCAGACTGCGCTCCTCTGGAAGGGGGGGAGGGAGGGAGACAAGACAACCAATCAAATCAATCTCTTAAAACTGTCACCGTAAGGAGAGAGAGAGAAAGAGAGTGAACAGGAGGGAGAGGAGAGGAGTGAAAGGAGGGAGGGAGAGAGTGAACAGGAGGGAGAGGGAGGGAGAGAGTGAACAGGAGGGAGGGAGAGGGAGGGAGAGAGAGAGTGTACAGGAGGGAGAGGAAGGGGGAGGAGAGAGTGAACAGGAGGGAGAGGAGGGTGAACAGTAGAGAGTGAAAGAGGAGAGGGGACCCTCACCTATGTCCAGGTAGCAGAGGGAGAGGGAGGGGGGGGGGACATACCTATGTCCAGGTAGCAGAGGGAGGGGGGGGACATACCTATGTCCAGGTAGCAGAGGGAGGGGGGGGGACATACCTATGTCCAGGTAGCAGAGGGGGGGGGGAGGGGACATACCTATGTCCAGGTAGCAGAGACATACCTATGTCCAGGTAGCAGACGTCGAAGCGCTGCTCCTCTGAGAGGTCGCTGAGCAGAGAGCAGTAGTTGGAGCTGGGCGTGCCGAGGGGGTGACTCCTCAGCTGCAGGATCTTCTCCCCAGCAGAGTTACGCAGGGAGTCCCAGGTGCATCCCAGGCCTTTACACTTCCCCGACTCCACCCGGCTGCCCATGTGCTGCACCGAGGAGACAAAACAAAGTGCCACAACGTCATATAAAGACAACTGCAGAGTGGCCGTTGTTCACCACTTGGTGTATGGAACCGTGAAGCAAAACTACTAGTGTTTTCAACAGAACAATATTTCACCAGTGGGTGGTTTAACTGCCTGTGCAGAGGTCTCTCGCCCCCCAGGATCTAGACCCCAGGTGTTACCATAGTGAAGGTGTTACCATGGTGGAGGTGTACCCCGCCCCCCCCGCCCCAAGGTGTTACCATGGTGAATGTGCTACCATGGTGACGGTGTTTGCCATAGTGAAGGTGTTACCATGGTGAAGGTGTCCTCCTCAGCCTCAGCCTCGTGGCTGCTCCTCAGGTCGACGGGGACGTCATGGATACGGGACAGCATCTTAGCGGCCGCGTTCCGCTTGGCCAGCTTCTTGAGACGTGCCACTTCCTGTGGAACAGGAAACCAGGTCAGTAGAGTACAGGAAGTCAGAGTAGAGTAGAATAGAAACAGTAGAGTACAGGAAGTCAGAGTAGAGTAGAATAGAAAACAGTAGAGTACAGGAAGTCAGAGTAGAGTAGAATAGAAACAGTAGAGTACAGGAAGTCAGAGTAGAGTAGAATAGAAGACAGTAGAGTACAGGAAACCAGTCAGTAGAGTACAGGAAGACAGAGTAGAGTAGAATAAAGTAAGTCAGTACATTTTATTTATAAAGCACACTCTAAAACAACAAGGCTGACCGAGGTGCCGAACAAAAGCACAAAAAAAGACACCATAAAATACATAGTAAAAACAAAATACAAACAGTCATAAAAGTAAAATAAGTAGAAAGCAACAATTCCATCTCAACTACAATATTAATTTCTTCAAAACTCTGTGTAGGAACAGACATCTATCTATTCTACCTATTTCTATGACTCCTGGTGGAGAACACAGCACCTATTTCTATGAACCTCTCGACGCGGCAGGTCATGGTGAACTCCTTGCGGTGGGCGGGTCCCGACTCCTGGGTGACGGTGTAATCTGGAAGGCGCCAGCCCTTCTGCACCACCAGCTCCTGGAGAACACACAGGTTCACCAGACACACACACCACACACCACACACACACACACGCAGGTTAGGGTTAGTAGTGCCAGCCCTTCTGCACCACCAGCTCCTGGAGAACACGTAACACCACACACACACCATGACACACAGGTTAGGGTTAGTAGTGCCAGCCCTTCTGCACCACCAGCTCCTGGGAACACGCAGGTTAGGGTTAGTACAGTACACACCCTAACCCTAACCCAGCCCTTCTGCACCACCAGCTCCTGGAGAACACGCGCAGGTTCACCACACACACACACACCACACACCACACCACACACACACACCACACACACACGTTAGGGTTAGTAGTTGCAGCCCTTCTGCACCACCAGCTCCTGGAGAACACGCAGGCTCACCACACACACACCATGGATAAGACACAACATGTATACACACCATCCATAATACACACCATGTACACTACACATTATACCATGTGTGGGGATGGGGAGAGCTCAGTGGTAGAGATGGGGATGGGTATAGCTCAGTGGTAGAGCATGGGGATGGGGACTCGTGTAGACTGGGATGGGTATAGCTCAGTGGTAGAGCATGGGGATGGGTATAGCTCAGTGGTAGAGCATGGGGATGGGTATAGCTCAGTGGTAGAGCATGGGGGATGGGTATAGCTCAGTGTAGAACATGGGGATGGGTATAGCTCAGTGGTAGAACATGGGGATGGGTATAGCTCAGTGTAAACATGGGATGGGTATAGCTCAGTGGTAGAGCATGGGGATGGGTATAGCTCAGTGGTAGAACATGGGGATGGGTATAGCTCAGTGTAGAGTAATGGGGATGGGTATAGCTCAGTGGTAGAGCATGGGGATGGTATAGCTCAGTGGTGAGCATGGGATGGGTAAAGCTCAGTGGTAGAGCATGGAGATAGGTATAGCTCAGTGGTAGAGCATGGGGATGGATATAGCTCAGTGACATTTGAATACAGATTTCGAGGTTGTGGGTGTGTGTGAGTGTGTGATGAGGCAAGGGGAGAGGGACGAGACTGAGTGAGAAGGGGGAGAGGGGAGACAGAAGGGGAAGGGGGGAGGGGGAGAGGGGAGACTGAAGGGGGAGACAGGAGGCGGGAGACAGGAGAGGGGAGACTCACCTGGAGAGCTCCCACAGGGTTGCACTCAGACTGTTGTGACGAGCTGCTGGAAGTCTTCATCTCTAACGGTGGGCTACAAACACAGGACAGTCAGTCAGTCTATGAGCACTGAACGATCTGAGACCAAGTAGCTGGCACGCAACACTGGATCGTCGACCATCGTCACATAACGTAACTGTACCTGGTAAATACAGCTTGTTCGTGGACTCAAGTGAAACAGCCTAATGTGGGAACTATCTCTTCTGATCCTCAACCTTCTGCTTCATTTTCTATGAGCGCTACTTGTGTGTTTTTGCTTTAAAGAAAAGCGCCGACTAAATCGGTTGAAACGTCAATGTACTGTAACAGAGCAGAAAGCAGTCTCTGCTCACCTCTCTCCGTCAACTGCCGCCTCCGTCGCAACGAACGCCTCTCCTCCTCCACAAACGACAACAGAACTGCCGGCACTTGCTTTCAGCATCTTCAGGGCAGCCTCGGCTGCCTTGTGCTTGGCGGCCTTCTTACTCGGGCCTTGACCGGTGCAACTGATGTCTCCAACGGACACGCGGAACGTGAAGTTGGGTTGGTGCGCCTGACCCTCTGCCTTAAGCAGATCGTACACTGGAGTCTTGCCTATCCTCGTTCCATACTCCTGCAGAAGACTGATGGGCGTCTTCGCAGTCAGCATTTGCTCAATACTGGCAACGGGAGCGAGAGGAGAAGAGACGAACGGCATTCAGATGACATTCGGATGATACACCGACGTACCACCTGTACGTTTATGTCGATTCGGGATTTAAATTGCTGGCTAACGTTACTAGTGTTTACAAACAGCCCGGTCTGTTATGCATCATTGGTCATAGAGGTAGACTAACCTACTAGTCTCGAGTAGCTAGTTTCAAAGCTAACGGCAGCTAACCCTATTTTGAATACTGTAGCTAGCTAGATGTTGGGACAGCCAAGGAGTCCTTAGTAAACTATACCAGGTTGGTATATACACAATACATTAACAGCATAGTGCCCGTTCAATGCTCAAAATATGCTATTTTGGGCGAATCATACTTACAGTTGTGAACAGATCGGTTAGCTAGCTAGCGAGACTGCTAACACATGCTTAACGTACCTGGAGCTTCCAGTGTTACTCTTGCAGCTGTCTGGTGCTATCTCGTCGGTCATCCCCTACAGACGAAGATATAGCCAATCGGTTTCCGGATTGCCAATCCGCCCCACCAAAAGAGACGCTTGCTTTCATCAGTCGATGTTTTCCGCGGATGATGAGGCAGCGACATGAGAAGACACCGCTATCGTCCCAACGAGCGAACATGCGGTTGTTTGGAGAGGTGATGACGCGCTGTGAACCTTTGCTCGTTTTCGACTGCTCATTGGTCTGTTTGAGGGGGATGCTCGTTTTGTAATACAACGCGCTCCGATTCCCTTCCTGGTGAGTTAGACGAGAGATTCAACATTGCTTAAGCACGATTGAGACTTACTGGTTATTAGATCACCTATATGGAATTATATTACACGATGACTGTCAGTCGATATTACATCTTCAATGAACATAGCACAAACCAGGACATGATCATTTGATCACCCAATCGCCCGGAGAGAAGGTAGCGAAGACGCTTCTCTGAAACCCTGTAACTCTCAGTTTTACCTCTAGAGGGCGCCAGGTAATTTACAAAGTTTTATTGTAAGTGGTCTTTCTGTTGTAGAGCGAGCGTCTCTCCTGTCAGGACTCTGTCAGTCCACGAGGGCCTCAGGGGCTCGCGGATGCTGTCTGTAAGAAGTCCTGTCTCGGTTTGAGCCACTTCCACTCCGCCGTCAATGCAAGGTGGTTTAGCTATGAAACAACGCGAGATCACTCTGGGACGAGATGTGGGTCTTCATCCCATATTTGTTTTTTTGTCTTTCATTCATATATTTCTTTCATTCATTCAGATTCATTCATATATTTACATAGTGTATTATGGGACGGTTGGATGAGTATATAGGCCTACATAGTGTATTATGGGACGGTTGGATGAGTATTTACATACTGTATTATGGGATGGTTGGATGAGTATTTACATACTGTATTATGGGACGGTTGGATGAGTATATAGCCTACATACTGTATTATGGGATGGTTGGATGAGTATTTACATACTGTATTATGGGATGGTTGGATGAGTATTTACATACTGTATTATGGGATGGTTGGATGAGTATATTTACATACTGTATTATGGGACGGTTGGATGAGTATTTACATACTGTATTATGGGATGGTTGGATGAGTATATTTACATACTGTATTATGGGACGGTTTGGATGAGTATTTACATACTGTATTATGGGATGGTTGGATGAGTATATTTACATACTGTATTATGGGATGGTTGGATGAGTATTTACATACTGTATTATGGGATGGTTGGATGAGTATTTACATACTGTATTATGGGACGGTTGGATGAGTATTTACATACTGTATTATTGGGACGGTTGGATGAGTATTTACATACTGTATTATGGGACGGTTGGATGAGTATATTTACATACTGTATTATGGGATGCGAAAAAACGACGACATGGCTGCAAACGTTCTCAGGGCAAACCCCTTTCTCCACATTATGCATCCTTTCATCACTTGCAGTGTTTGGAAAAAAAAGTATTGGCCTCCTTTTTTTCTTATTTCCCCCCCCTTTCATATAGCGTTATGACGTGTGGGGGGTTCTCGTTGGGAGTTATGGTCAATGTGGATTGTGACCTGAAATAAATAAATAAATAAAGCCTGGGGTATTTCATTTGATCCGATGCTAACTATAACACATGCGCACTCACGCACAAGCACCACACATACCCACAACCCCCCCCCCAAACACCACACACACACACACACACACACTAACACACACGCACACACTCGGCCTAGAGAGTATAGGTATGTGTGGTTGTGCTTTTGCCAAAGTCATCGGTTTGTCTTGAAGTGACTCACTCGCAGAGTTACGATATATGGACAATATATTTTCCCCCGCCGTCTTTTCCTTCTCCACGTGATGTGTTTCCTTTCTTTGTGTGTGTTTTGATCCGTCTCCCGCGGCAGGGTCGGTCGCGGCGAGGCGCGGGTTCGAATGGCGCTCCGGTGTTATTTTTGGCGGCGGCAGCGGTTGGTGGCTCTCGGGGAGAGAGGAGACGAGAGGAGAGTCCAAACCCCAGGCTGTTTAAGGGATTTCTGTCTGACAGAATTGCTCTGTAATGATCCTCGGGTCATTATAGACACACACACACACTCAGGATAAGACTTGTATCTTAACACACACACATACTCAGGACACGGCTTGCAGATGCACACTATGTTATATTTATTTTGCCTCCCTCCCTTGAATACGACACAGTATCCAGCAAAATGTCTACCTGCAAACTTCTATTCCACGTTTTGTAGTTTATACAGATTATACTGCACACATATGTATAAATACACCTAAACCCACCTAAAGTCTAAAACAAACTTTATCCAACTTAAAATTGAAATATCTAACGTATATTCAGACACAGCTCTCGTCTTAAATCAAGGAGTTAAATTCAGGAGATTCCAAAGTTCAGTTTGACCGTCTGTCACCATGACGACCCCCAGCTGTGACGAGCCCCCAGGCCCCTCCCTCTCTCAGACACACCGCGCTGAAACACAACAGGGTTTTCAGTCCGCCTTTGGCCTGACATCAAGAGAATATTATTATTCTATTTTATTTATTTATATTTGGTGGTGGTATGTGTGTGTGTGCCTGTTAACCCACAAAGATATTTCAATTTCTTCAGGATATTAAATAAACATGCAGCAGCAGTTTCAGAGGCACAGCCAGCCAGTGGGTTTAGGGGGGATGGTGGTGGTGTGTGTGTGTGTGTGTGTGTACGTGGTGTGTGTGTGTACGTGGGATGTGTGTGTACGTGGTGTGTGTGTACGTGGGATGTGTGTGTACGTAGTGTGTGGGTCCCAGTGGTGTGTGTACGTAGTGTGTGTGTCCACCAGTGGTGTGTGTGTACGTGGTGTGTATCTGTGTGAGTGGTGTGTGTGGACTGTATATATATGCGTGTGTGTGTACGAGTGGAGTGTGGAGTGTGTGTGTGGGGGGTTGTGGAGTGTGTGTGTGGGGGGGTTTGTGGAGTGTGTGTGTGCAGTGTGTGTGTGTGGGGGTTGTGTAATGTGTGCAGTGTGTGTGTGTGTGGGGGGGGGTTGTGTAGTGTGTGGAGTGTGTGTGTGTGTGGGGGTGGGGTGGGGTGTTGTGTGTTGTGTGGAGTGGTGTGTGTGGAGTGTGTGTGTGCAGTGTTGTGTGGGTTGTTGTTTTGTAGTGTGTGCAGTGTGTGTGTTGGGGTTGTGTCTTGTGTGGAGTTGTGTGTGTGTCAGTGTGTGTAGTGTGTGTGGAGTGTGTGTGCAGTGTGTGTGGGGGTTGTTGTAGTGTGTAGTCTGTACAGTGTGTTGTGCACGTTGTGTGTTTGTGTGGGTTTGTTGTAGTGTTGTGTTTGTGTGTGTGCAGTGTGTGTTGGGGTTTGTGTAGTGTGTGTGTGTTGTGTGCGTGTGTGTGTTGTTTTTTGTTGTTGTTTTTGTTTTTTGTGTGCCTGGCTCCAGGGGGGTGTATGCTGTTGTGTGTGGAGTTGTGTGGGGTTTTTTGTAGTTTGTGCATTGTGTTTTCTTGTTTGTGTGTTTTGTGTAGTGTGTGTATGTGTGTGTGTGTGGGGGGGTTGTGGCCATGGCTCCAGGGGGGTGAGGCAGCTCATGGTCAGGTCCCCCACCGGACACACTGGCGCCTCTCACTGGACGCCTGAACCACCAGGACCCTGCCAGCACCCTCTCTGCTGCCACCCACATCTCTCTCTCTCTCTCTCTCTACTACCGCTCTCTACCGCTCTCTCCTCTCTCTCCTCTCTCTCTCTCTCTCTCTCTACTCTACCGCTCTCTCCCTCTCTCTCCTCTCTCTCCCGCTCTCATCTCTCCTCTCTCTCTCATCTCTCCTCTCTCTCTCTCTCTCTCTCTCGTCTCTCTCTCTCCCTCTCTCGTCTCTCTGGCTCCCTCCCACTCTCTCCTATTCTCCGCTCCCTCTCTCTTGTCTCGTTGTTCACGCTGCCTCGACTTCTCTCCAGCTCTCTGCTCCTCTCTCTCTCTCTCGTCTCTCATCTCTCCCCTCTCTCTCCCTCTGTCCTTCCAAACCTGCAGTCTTTCTCTCTTCCATCTCTTGCTGAGTTCAGCTGTTGATATGAGATGACAGTCGTCGCGTTCTCCTACTTAATGGACCAGGATGTTCTGTTTTCCTTGTCACCACCCTGCTCCTCTCTCCTGCCCCCTCTACTGCCCCCCTCTCCTGCCTCCCCCCCTGCCCTCCCCCCTGCCTCTGCCCCCCTCGTCCTGCCTCCCCCCTGCCTCTGCCCCCCCTCTCCTGCCCCCCTCTCCTGGCCCCCCCCTGCCTCTGCTCTCCTGCCCCCCCTCTCCTGCCTCCCCCCTGCCCCCCTCTCCTGCCCCCCCCCTGCCTCTGCCCCCTTTCCAAGCTGCCTCAAATCCCTTCCTAGTAACGGTTTCCAAGGAAGTATTTAGTGGCCTGAGATGAAAAAGCCGAGAGGATGGTTTGGTCTGCTCGTCAGTCAGAATACCATCATCCATAGTAAGCGTTTTCAAAAGGAAAGAACCATTTATGAGTTCTCTGTGTATTTGTAAGGGCATTAGGCGGTAATGGCACCAATTCTTTAAGTGTTTTTCCAACCATCTTCAAGAAGTATTTTGCCTATACTGGAGTCTGTGAGTATCCTGCGTTTCTCCTTGTCAATGAACAAGACTTTCCGAACGAGGTTGATATGAAACTCAACCAAACCCCCATGCTGGTTCTGTCTCTCTGCTCTGCTCTTCCACATCTGAGATGCAGACAGCATCTTTCCTGATGATGATCTTTCCTCCCCTAGCGAGGAGAGAGAGAGGAGAGAGATCTCTCTCTTCTTTCCCTCTTTCTCTCCTTTAATCTCCTCCCCCCTTTGACTTTGCCTTCCTCTACTAACTCTCGTCTCCTCTACTCTTCTCTTTCGTCGCTCTCTCTCTCTTCTCTCCTGCTTCTCTTTCTCTTCCTTCATCCCGCTCTCTCCCATCTCTTCTCTTCTCTTGTCTCTTGCGAGGGGGGTTCATCTCTCCTCCTGGACCGAGACGACCACCACACGCCCCCTATAGATAGAGAGATATATAGAGAGTAGATAGCTAGAAGAGAGATAGAGAGAGAGATAGAGATAAATAATATGTGGATCCAGTATAACTGCACTAACATTCATCCAGCTTCATTTTCCCATTAGGAGGATAGTGCACACACATTAGTGTCTGACTCCCGTATGCGTTAGTTGTCCATTATTATAAAATATGAACGTCCGGGACCCAATTATGTTCTTTTTTTAAAGTGTCACACGTGAATCTTTTTCTTAACTTTGTTTTAACCCTGGAAGCAATTAGTCATCCGGAGAACATTAAATGGGATATTATGTTTTTAAAGAGCACAGATTGTCCCACATCCTCCCACATTCCCTATAAACAAATGGCTTCGTTTAGTGGTGGAGCCTGGTAAAGGCTTCTCTGAGGGTGAGTTTAACGACACCACACATCAACACACCACACCGTGATCATTACTATTTGAATACTGCACATACTGACTTTGTACGGAACCAACGGAAGTGTCCCTCGAATCAACACAACCACCCTCGATTCCTCGCAATGTTTCAAATAAACTCGATATTAACCTGACCCTTATGACCTCTGGTCATGTGACTGTGACTGTGACACACACACACACACCACACGACACACCACACACACACATCACTCTCTCAGTCCACTTATCTTGTGTTTTTAACTCTGCTTTGGGGTGACAGAGCCCTGGACATGCCACATTATCCATCTCCTGCTTCCCCTCTCTCTCTCTCCTCTCCCCTCATCCCCCCTCTCCCCTCTCTCTCTCTCTCTCTCCCCTCTCATCCCCTCTCTCTCTCTCCTCCCCTCTCTCTCTCCTCTCTCTCTTCTCCTGATCCCCTCTCTGCTCGCTCCCCTCTCTCTCTCCCTCTCTCTATCCCCTCACCTCCCCTCTCTCCTCCCCTGCGCTCCGCCCCTCTCCCGCTCTCACTCTCCCCTCTCCCGTCTCGGTCCCGCTCCACCCCTGCTCTCCTCTCCCTCATCTCCCTCTCCACCCCTCTCGCTCTCTCAGCTCTCTCCCCCTCTCCCCTCTCGTCCCCTACTCTCCCTCCCACTCACCGTGTCTCCCCTCACGGACCACTCCCTCTCCCTCCCTCTCCGCATCTCTCTCTCTCCCCCTCTCCCCTCCACACTCTCGTGCTCTGCCCTCTCCCCCCTCCCCCTCCCCCCCTCTCCCCCTCTCTCCCCTCCACCCCTCTCGCTCCCCTCTCTCCTCTCTCTCCTCTCCTCTCCCCTCTCCCCCTCGGGCTACGGGCCAGGCCACCTGCAGACACCTGTGTCTTTGTCCTCTCCTCCCCCCCCTCCCTCCTCCAGGGTGGGGCAGCTCAGGGCATCCTGACTGTGTCTCTGCTCAGCATTGTTTCCTTCAGTTCTCACCCAGCAACAGATTAGAACAGGAAGGACTGGAGCATTAGCATAAAAACACTTATTTCTGACGCCATTGTTGTGATTCTAGGAAGACAGCAGAGGGACAGTTAATTCCTCCATGAAGGTTTATAAATCAGATAGTGGAAGAACAGTAGAAGGTTTATAAATCAGATAGTGGAAGAACAGTTGAAGGTTTATAAATCAGATAGTGGAAGAACAGTTGAAGGTTTATAAATCAGATAGTGGAAGAACAGTTGAAGGTTTATAAATCAGATAGTGGAAGAACAGTTGAAGGTTTATAAATCAGATAGTGGAAGAACAGTTGAAGGTTTATAAATCAGATAGTGGAAGAACAGTTGAAGGTTTATAAATCAGATAGTGGAAGAACAGTTGAAGGTTTATAAATCAGATAGTGGAAGAACAGTTGAAGGTTTATAAATCAGATAGTGGAAGAACAGTTGAAGGTTTATAAATCAGATAGTGGAAGAACAGTTGAAGGTTTATAAATCAGATAGTGGAAGAACAGTTGAAGGTTTATAAATCAGATAGTGGAAGAACAGTTGAAGGTTTATAAATCAGATAGTGGAAGAACAGTTGAAGGTTTATAAATCAGATAGTCGAAGAACAGTCGAAGGTTTATAAATCAGATAGTGGAAGAACAGTTGAAGGTTTATAAATCAGATAGTCGAAGAACAGTTGAAGGTTTAACAGACTGTTGTGGCAAACTTTGAATTTGCCACTCCGTTTAGGACCCTGAATAAACGTTTGCCAACGAGTATAAATGTGATGGTACATAAACTAACATCCTCCACGGTAGTCCTGTTCTGGGGTTGGGGGAGGAGGCAGGGTGTGGAAACATATGGAACAGTTTTGACCAGAGTTTTTTTTTCTGTCACAGAATATATTTATCTTTTTATGGCTTCACTTGAAGAAACTCTTAATTCTTCCTGGCCCTAAGAAATAAAAAGTATAAATAGCGTAAGGTTACCATCACCACCACTACTGTGGGGGGAAAGACAGCGGAACATGTTGGAAGCCACTGACCCCACCCCACACCACACACACACACACACACACACACAACACCCCCGGGCCCACACGCCTGCCAGCCACACCCCTAACCCCCCCCTCCCTCCAGGGCTTTCATGTTGTGGACTGGACCGAGCGCTCTCCTCAGACCACCATAAACATGTCAGTGCTTGATGACAAGGACGCCCAGACATACGACACAAACTCACCTCAACCACAGCCTCATTAGACAGACACAATTGGAAACAGACAGCAGAGTCCGTCAGCCAGTCAAGTTAACCAGCCAGTCAATCAGTCTGTAAGTCAGTCCGTAAGTCAGTCTTTCAAACAGCCAGGAAAGTCAGCCAGCAGCTAGTCAGTCGTGGCGTCTTGTCTGTGCACGTATCCAGACTGTCAATATAGCCTACCAAGTAGCATACTTGCGATTCCTTTAGTTTGAATAAGATATTAGTTAACGTAATGTAGACCATTTTAGTTCAAGTTAGTTAGCTAACAAGTAACAATGATCATCTAGATTTTTATTAATAGTTTGCTAACTTCGTATTGGCTACTTGTTTCAACAAAACGAACTGGCTAGTCGAACTAGAAGCCTACTAGCAACATTTCGTCTTCGCTATAATGCGACCCGAACGACAACAATAACACGTCAATGCAGACAACAACTGAATTTGTGTTTATGTATCATGTCATGTCATGTGTGGATGCTCAAACGTAACTTGTAACGCTAAACCTGTATGCGACGTCTTATCCGTCTCAAAATAATGATTGATAACAAAACAAAGTCCAAAATCAGATTTCATTCACTTTTAGCCTATGAAAGGGCCCTGAAATGTTGGTTCAAGTGTAGCCTAGCAACAGGGATAGAGCTCTCCTTACCTAGCTTTGGATTACAGTATAGGGTCTGCTAAGTGAACAGGTTATAATACTTAGGAATTAACCGGTTGATTCCAGGTTAGCTACAAATCAAATGTATTTGTATAGCCCTTTTTACACGCAAGCATGTCACAGAGGGCTTCACATACGCCCATAGAGCTGCCCCTCAACCAACTTAAACCCTCAAGGAAGACAAGGAAAAACTCCCAGAAAAACTCAATGCAAGAGAAAAAGTAGTACAACTGTGGTTGGAAAGCATATTGCTCCTTTATCCTACCTGTCCAGGTGCAGGACTGACCGTACAGCAGAGCAGCGGTTCCCATCAGCTCCGTAGAGCAGATGACCTGCTGGATGAGAACCCTGACCCCTGACCCCTGACCCCCGCTCTGTATTCGCAGGGCCTTTCGTCTTCTCCTCTGTTAAATTAGGATCCTTTGTTCAACCACCTCCCTCAATAAACAACTCAATCACTTACCACCTGCTCTCATCATTTAGAGCATCACTGGCAGTAATTGCCCCTGTGGGGCAGGAGACTGGGGGTAATTGTGCGGAGTGTAACTACAGTGGTTTGTGAAAGAGGGTCATTGTGTCGGGCCGGGAGCTCTGCTTTGTTTGGGCCTCAGAAGATAATGAAGGTATGAGGGAGGTTGTTTAGGAGTGAGGGAGGTGGATAGGACACACAGAGAGAGAGAGAGAGAGAGAGGAAGGGGTGGGTGAGGGGTGGGGTTAGAGAGAGAGAGAGGGGGGTAGTGGGGAGAGAGGAAGGAGAGAGGATGAGAGGTGAGGTAGGAGGGTGGAGAGGAAGGGGGGCCAGAGAGAGAGAGATCATCATTTAAATTGGTTATTTAGTCTTAAAGTGTAGTGGGATTTTTTGTAAGAAGAAAAAAAAACACCAATGTGCAATTGCAAGTAAATTTAATGTTTTTTTTTCTCAAGCACCAACTGTCCCTCCTTGGCATCATTCCACACCATGATACACACACACCAGCCCCAAACTGCTTTTACTATGTACATCATTTGAAAAGACAAATTCCAACAGTGGCAGCCATCTTGATCTTCAACATTTAACGTGGCACCAAATCATACAGGAAGTTTATTTCAAACCTTGCTCAGTCATAGTGTTATTAAGGCATTTGATATATTTCAAAATAACAAACTTAAAAGACATAACAGAAGTACAGAAGTAGAAAAATAATACACCTGAAGACATTATTACAATTATTTTCTCTGGCGAAGCAAAATATGTACACTCAAGATGGGATACCAGGAACGGTTTCCACTGTGGTGTGACAACAGAAAAATAAAAGAAATAAAAAATGTTTAATAATAAAAGTTCTTTCTGGTAAAAGTTACTTTAAGATCTATAAATAAATCTTCAAACACTATAGCACCGACTTAATAATCAATAAATTAATGAATAAACGTCTTAATTTACTAACTTCCATGGTCATTTCAGACTTAATCTTGCCATTAATTCAGCATAACTTTGTCTGCATGACAAATGACATATTTAATGCTTATAATTTAAGACATAAATTAGATTATTTGTAATATGAAATTAAATACAAGACACTAGAGAAACCACACAGACCACATTGAGACACTAAAACCACAGCATCTTCAGATCCACTTTTGGCAACTAAACTCATGCAGTATCAAAAGGACCCATTTTGCTACCAAATAATAATGTTGTTATAACAATAACAGACATTGTGTATGAATGATTCTGCAGTGTGTAGCACCATCCTACTGCTCTCCTCTGCAGGTTCAGTTTCACAAGTGGTTTGTCTCACAGAAAAATAAGAAAAATAGTGTGTGTGTGTGTGAGCTTGCGTGTGGTAGCACGAACGTGGTCCACAGACTGTATACTTCATAACCAACATGATATCCTGGCACTGATTGCAAACAAATGAAAATCTATCCTTAGTAAACAAGCCCTCGTACTGTTTGTTTGTTTACTATTTATTTTACCCGGAACGTCGCATTCCAGCAAAACAACTGGCCAAAAACAACCAATCAACAGCCTAGATCTCCAGCAGTCCACTGCTGTTCTCCACCCCATTGGCTGAGCCGGTCTTCCCTCCCTCCTCCCCATTGGTGGAGGGGTCAGGGACAGCGCCGGTTGGTCCAGCAGAGGAGCCGTCAGTAGGCTCCTCCCCTCGAGGGTCCGCCTCCCCCTCCCCTCCCACCAATCCCGTCTTCCCCTGAAGCGGAGCGTCCGCGTGGGTCTTCTGGTGCTTGCTGAGGTGGTCGCTGCGCGTGAAGCGCTTGTTGCACAACAGACACGTGAACTTCTTCTCGCGCGTGTGCGTGCGCACGTGCCTCTCCAGCTCGTCGGAGCGGGTGAAGCGCTTCCCGCAGAACAGCCAGTTGCAGACGAAAGGCCTCTCGCCCGTGTGCCAGCGCAGGTGAGCCTTCAGGTGAGAGGCCTTGCCGTACACCTTGCCGCAGCCCGGGATGTGACAGCTGTGGACCGGCTTCTTCCGCAGCGAGGCGGCCGATGCCCCCATCCTCTCCAGCTCCTGGCAGTTGGGGCAGTCGCAGGAGGATCTGGTGGGAGCCCCCCCTCCCCCGTAGCCCCCGCCCCCCCGGCCGGGCTTCAGCCCCATGGACCCCTCCATAAGGCCCCCACCGCCTGCCCCCGGCTTGGGCTTGTAGATGTCCTGTTGCAGCATGTGCTGGGAGGGCTGGAGCAGGTGGGAGGAGGAGCCAAGCCCCACCGAGGGGTAGGGGGCCGGGTTCAGGGGGGTGAAGTCGGAGGTGTAGTTCGGCAGCTGGGGGCTGAGGGAGCCCTGGGGGGCCACGGGCTGGAGGGAGCCCTGGAGGCCGTCCGATTGGCTCTGGCCGGGGCTCAGCCAATTGGAGTTGGGGTGGACGTCCCACCAGGAGGAGGTGGGGTTAGCCGGGGCGGCCGTGATGCCAGGGTGGATGCCGGCCTTGTACCAGGAGCCGTAAGGGTGCGTCATGTCCAGGGAGGTGTACACGCTGGTCAGGCAGTCGGCTGTGGCGTGTTGCTTGGAGACGAGCAGGGAGGGGTCCTGGGAGCCTCCGGTCTGGAAGGAGTGGGAGAAGGGGTTGTACTCTGTGGCGTAGCCCCCGGCCGAGAGAGGGGGGCTCCCGGAGGGGGTGAGGAGGCCACCACCACCCCCGAAGGAGGCCGTGTAGGAGGAGTCTGTGAGACCGTCCCCGCCCCTCCCACTCTTAGGGGCCTGGAGGTCGGAGGTCATGCCGTAGGGCTTCTTGTTGGGGGCTGAGTTGACCGGCTTACCGGGAGTGGCCGAGTCTCTTACCGGGCTGCCGTTGCTGCCGAACTTGTTGCAGGTGGCGGTGAGCATGGCCAGGGGACTGGAGCCGTAGCGTGCTTCTTCCTGGGAGGGGGGAGGGAGAGGGGGGGACGGGTTAATACTTAACAGCTTCATTACCTCTGTGACATGTAACAGAGAGGAGGGTGGAGAGGAGAGATGATGAGAGGAGAGAAGGAGGAGAGGTGTGAGGAGGGGATAGCAGGTGAAGAGAGGAGCGAGGAGGGGAGAGGAGGTGAAGAGAGGAGCGAGGAGGGGAGAGGAGGTGAAGAGAGGAGCGAGGAGGGGAGAGGAGGTGAAGAGAGGAGCGAGGAGGGGAGGTGTGAGGAGGGGAGAGGAGGTGAAGAGAGGAGCGAGGAGGGGAGAGGAGGTGAAGAGAGGAGCGAGGAGGGGAGGTGTGAGGAGGGGAGAGGAGGTGAAGAGAGGAGCGAGGAGGGGAGAGGAGAGCAAGACAGACAACATGTTCATACATCTAGTCTCAGGACGATTAGGCCAAAAGTCTCTACTAAGACGACCAATGAACAAGACCTTAGAGGACAGGAGGAGCTCGTGCTTGTGTCAACACTCACACAGCCCTATGGCCTCCCTTCTTCTGCCTCTCCTTCTGCACCTTCCCTCTTCTGCCTCCCCTCTTCTGCCTTTCCTTCTGCCTCTCCTTCTTCCTCTCCTTCTGCCTCTCCTTCTGCCTCTCCTTCTGCACCACCACTCTTCTGCCTTCCCTCTTCTGCCTCTCCTTCTGCCTCTCCTTCTGCCTTCCCTCTTCTGCCTCTCCTTCTGCATGGCGAGAACGTATCCTCTGCTGTTTACGCATGGAAACGTTCAACCAACAGAGGAAATCTTTCCAGTGTTTGGTTTTGTTGGCATTCTTGTTGAACTGTACACATTGTACACATTTCTGCCACCGCTTTGGCTGAATAACTGCTATACGTATTCAGATTCCTTTAAACCTCTTTATTTGTGATTACTTGGAATACGATACAGAGGACATACATTATCTCCAGATAATCTCTTGCGTCAGTTGTGAGAGAAATCTTGCCAGGCATGTTTGGTGGTCTCCATGGCATCTGAGGTCGTTTGGATTATATCCCCTGGAACAATGGAGCATTGTCTCTCTCCATAACCGTCTCTCCATTATCCTGTCTCTCATCCTACAAACACCGATGTAGTCAGTCAACCTGCCCCTCAGACAGACAGACAGGCAGTCGACCTGCCCCTCAGACAGACAGACAGTCAGTCGACCTGCCCCTCAGACAGACAGACAGTCAACCTGCCCCTCAGACAGACAGACAGTCAACCTGCCCCTCAGACAGACAGTCAGTCGACCTGCCCCTCAGACAGACAGACAGTCAACCTGCCCCTCAGACAGACAGACAGACAGTCAATCCGCCCCTCAGACAGACAGACAGTCAACCTGTCCCTCAGACAGACAGGCAGTCGACCTGCCCCTCAGACAGACAGACAGGAAGTCAACCTTCCCCTCAGACAGACAGACAGTCAATCCGCCCCTCAGACAGACAGACAGGCAGTTGACCTGCCCCTCAGACAGACAGACAGTCAACCTGTCCCTCAGACAGACAGGCAGTCGACCTGCCCCTCAGACAGACAGACAGGAAGTCAACCTTCCCCTCAGACAGACAGACAGGAAGTCAACCTTCCCCTCAGACAGACAGACAGACAGTCAACCTTCCCCTCGGACAGACAGACAGTCGACCTGCCCCTCAGACAGACAGGCAGTCGACCTGCCCCTCAGACAGACAGACAGGCAGTCAACCTGCCCCTCAGACAGACAGGCAGTCAACCTGCCCCTCAGACAGACAGGCAGTCGACCTGCCCCTCAGACAGACAGGCAGTCGACCTGCCCCTCAGACAGACAGACAGACAGGCAGTCGACCTGCCCCTCAGACAGACAGACAGGCAGTCAACCTTCCCCTCAGACAGACAGACAGGCAGTCAACCTGCTCCTCATACAGACAGGCAGTCGACCTGCCCCTCAGACAGACAGGCAGTCAACCTGCCCCTCAGACAGACAGGCAGTCAACCTTCCCCTCGGACAGAAAGACAGTCAACCTGCCCCTCAGACAGACAGGCAGTCAACCTGCTCCTCAGACAGACAGGCAGTCGACCTGCCCCTCAGACAGACAGGCAGTCGACCTGCCCCTCAGACAGACAGGCAGTCGACCTGCCCCTCAGACAGACAGGCAGTCAACCTGCCCCGCAGACAGACAGGCAGGCAGTCAACCTTCCCCTCAGACAGACAGGCAGGGAGATGGCAGGAGACCTCAGGACACTGTTAGTTCAAGATGTTATGGTCAGAGCGAGACTGACTGAGTTACCTCTGGCCTGCCAAGGCCTAACCCTAACACCAGCTCACTCCTCCACCACCTCAACCACCCAACCCTACCAACACCTCTCTCTAACACCACCTAACCCTACCACCACCTCTCTCTACCACCACCCAACCATACCAACACCTCTCTCTACCACCACCCAACCATACCAACACCTCTCTCTACCACTACCTAACCCTACCCTACCCTACTGTACCACCACCTTACACCCAGTACTAGATAAACCAGTACCATAGGCCAGTACTAGAGGCCAGTACCAGAGGCCAGTTCTAGAGGCCAGTTCTAGAGGCCAGTACCCCACACTAGAGGACGTGTCCTCACATTCTCCCTCCTGGACTACACAAGGCTCCTGAGATTCAGACATCTGTAACAAAAAAACTAAACTATTTAAAATTCTTCCTGCTTCAGATATTAAAATATTCCAGTGCTGTGATTTACGTCTGTGGTTGGACCTAGCTGAAACTAAGATGCTGGTTTTGGGCCCCTTCACTGCCTTCCTAGGCCCTCCAGCCCACAGCTCCTGGCCCCTACACAGCCTTCTCTCTGGTCCCTCCTACCCACAGCTCCTGGCCCCTTCACTGCCTTCTCTCTGGCCCCTCCTGGCCCCTACACTGCCTTCTCTCTGGTCCCTCCTACCCACAGCTCCTGGCCCCTACACTGCCTTCTCTCTGGGCCCTCCTGCCCACAGCTCCTGGCCCCTTCACTGCCCTTCTCTCTGGGCCCTCCTGGCCCTTCACTGCCCTCTCTCTGGGCCCTCCTGCCCACAGCTCCTGGCCCCTTCACTGCCCTTCTCTCTGGCCCTCCGCCCCAGCTCCTGGCCCCTTCACTGCCCTTCTCTCTGGCCCTCCGCCCACAGCTCCTGGCCCCTCACTGCCTTCTCTCTGGCCCCTCCTGGCCCCTTCACTGCCTTCTCTCTGGGCCCTCCTGCCCACAGCTCCTGGCCCCTCACTGCCTTCTCTCTGGTCCCTCCTAGCCCACAGCTCCTGGCCCCTTCACTGCCTTCTCTCTGGCCCCTCCTGCCCACAGCTCCTAGCCCCTTCACTGCCTTCTCTCTGGGCCCTCCTGCCCACAGCTCCTGGCCCCTTCACTGCCTCTCTCTCTGGCCCCTTCCTGCCCACAGCTCCTGGCCCCTTCACTGCCCTTCTCTCTGGTCCCTCCTGCCCACAGCTCCTGGCCCCTTCACTGCCTTCTCTCTGGGCCCTCCTGCCCACAGCTCCTGGCCCCTTCACTGCCTTCTCTCTGGTCCCTCCTGCCCACAGCTCCTGGCCCCTTCACTGCCTTCTCTCTGGGCCCCTCCTGCCCACAGCTCCTGGCCCCTCTCACTGCCTTCTCTCTGCCCACAGCTCCGGGGTGGGGGCTGGATGTATGGAGATCGAACCCAAGTCACGGGTCCTCTGGCAGCAGCAGATAGACTTCAATAAAGATCACCACCATGGAAAACTGCCTATTAATGTGTCCCTTTTCAGAGTCAATCTGATAATCTCTTCATAAACCCACAGAGATTACAGCATAATCCTGTAGGAATGTTTGGCCATCATTTGATAATTCCACTTCCAGTGAAAATACTTAAGACATCAGCATGAACATGTTTGATGATATGTGGTTAATTTTTAAATAAAGTCTATTATCAGCGTTGGCCATCTCTCACTAGGTTACAGATCACTCGACCTAATCACCGGCACCCGGAGGCGCGCGGGGGCTAAGAGTCTCTCTCCCGCGCTCACCACCAGCACCACTCCCCGCCCCCCTTGCGGTTTAACTTGGGCGTATCCGGTTTCTTTAGCTCCCGTTTCCAGGTTAATTGCGCTCAATCTGAGGGCAATAAAGCCGCTGTAATGCGCCTGTGTGGAACGGCTTCAACCCTCTCCCGCCTCCAGGCCAGATGATCAGACGAAGTGTATAGCCTCGAGCTTTTCTACTCAAGTGGCGGAATCAGCCTATCTTTACGATCTGAATCTTCTAATTGGAAACAATTAGGGTTCTGGGTTTGATGTTGACTTGATTTGTTCAGAATTTAAAATGTCCTTGCCTTTCCGGCTTTGTAAGGGGACACTCTGTCAGAATTAACAGTTCACCATATCTGAAGCTCATTACGTGCTCTAGTGCTCGCGTCGCTTGCGATTTGCGACCCTCCGCGTTTTATCAATAGTTTGATCAAGCTAATCAGGTTCGGTTACCGAGGGCCATGCAGATAAAGAGCCCAAAATCATGTGGCAAAGCGCGATATGTCACATTGCGGTTAAGTAATCTGTCAAACTAACAACATCCAGAAAGTCATCCTTGTTGGTGCGGGTCGTTATCTGACAACTTGTTGCAGTAGTCTTTTTTAGATCAGCAATATGCACATAGCGCATGACTGTTTTCCAGGAGAACAACTATGATGTAGCCTACTTGATCAGATAAAAAGTCCGTTGTCAATTCCGCCTAAAGGAGAATTTCCTTAAAATACCTGCCCATTAAAACAGCACCTTAACAACAGTTAGTATAGTCTACTATAGCGATGGACAAGAACTAATAAATCGTTTCTTAAACATGAACATACCTCCAGAATAGATGCAGCCATCCCTGAGAAACAATATCCCAAGAGCAGAGAGGGAAGTCGGTATAAGTCGTTGCGCTCGCGGTCCCGGGACAGTTTGGAAGAAAATCGGTAGGAGCACCGAGACGTCTTAGGAGAGACTCTGATCCCGCCCCTTAATTACAGGGTACGAGTCTTTGAAGATCCGATGCAATAAAGAGAGAGAGAGAGAGAGAGAGAGAGGGAGGGAGGACATTGGAGGAGAGAAGGACACCACCTCTGAATGAACATCCTTCCATCTCCGTTCACCTCGATGGTAATCTGAAATGATAAACAGTGAGACAGCAGGTAGGCCTTACAGGCCGATCTTCCTCGATATACACAGCTGCTGACAACATCGACAAAAACAACGTTTTTGTGGATCTTGCGCACCCGTTCAGACCACTGTTTGTAATGTGTCCGCAGTTTCTCGTTGAGATCACTAACAGGCCTGCTACTATTGCTAAGTTTCACTCTCCGCTGTTAATTTGAGAGCCCTTTTATACCTTTTTAAAACCACAACATGTTCTATTGTAATGCGAATGCGCGATGGTGATAATGATGGTGATTTAATTTTATCATCATATCTACATGCCGTCCATTTCCTCCCCATATGAGTGCTCGAGGACGCTTATAGGCCACAAATGAATCAAGACTCAAACTGGCGAGTCTGTGGTTTTCATTTGAGATTTTATTGTTCGGCTTTAAAACCTAACTCTGTTTTCAATACTCTAAAAAGCAGTTTACTGCTTTTGTAGACATTAGTTGATTGTTAAAAAAAGATTGAACGAGAGACAAACAATAAAGATCTAGCCATAGCCTACTGTAAAAAATAAATGATTATCACATCAAATTAAATGCATTTCGACCACGACCGTAAACGAATTGTTGAGGGTTAAAAACAGCAGGATGTTTCCTATGTTAGTTCATTGTGAGATTATAAAATAAAGACTTAATGATATAAGGACAGAAAACGTTGTAGCCTACACAACACGTGCCTAAACATTGAACAGACGGATTTTACGCATTTCATTCACGAGGCGCGTTGTTGCTCACATGTTACGAACAAAACACAGCTCTTGTTTATTAAAACGATTTGAATTTGAATCATTGACAACAATTTTCATTTCGTAAAATGTAGGCTAATTCGTTTCATGGTTATGTCATTTCTAATAACGATTATCCTCTGAACACTTTGAAAGGTTCCAGAAACTGGAGATATATAGCCCATATTTATACATTCATTTTGAATTAAATTGAGAAGGATTTAATAAGAGATTTTTTATGAGATAGATGCAAAAAACACAATTGAATTATGATTCTCATGATGATAACAATCTAACCCTAACCATTTAAATACATTTACTAGAGCTGAGAACCAAAACTTTAACAGGTGCAGGATAAAACGACATGAACATAACATTATTATGTCCTTCAGAAAACATCGATTCTCTGGTTGGATTTATGAATTTAAAGGGCACACTGTTTAACTGTATTTTCAGATGCATTTTAATTGTATTTTGGTGTGTGTGTACTGTATCCTTACTTATATACAACCAAAGAATATCTTCTATATCTGAAAATAAAAACTAAAAATGTAGGTAGGCCCTTTGTGACGACAACAACAATGCCTGAGAAAACCAACTCCCGAGTAGAAAGCGGATTTCAAACAAACAAAGTCGTTTCAATCCAACACAGTATCAATTCAACTGTAACTCAGATCATGTTCTACACATTGCCGAGTCCACCCTAAACCTGAGATAAATCCAAATCCAACTCAAATCTCTTTTGAGATCAGTTGGATTTAACAGTGTTTCAGCATCCACTCTAAGGGCGCCTCTGTCTCCAAACGACAGAAGAAGATTAAAATTGTTGTCAAAAATAAACATATAATTTCAGCCCTTATTTTCTCCGCAATTACAGGCCTGGTGTGGGCTGAGCTGTGCTGAGACTGGGCCTCACATGAACACAGCTATATTTAGCCTGTGCTCCAGTTGACCTTCAGCTCTGTGTGTTCCAGCCAGACTAAGGTCGGGTGAATCCACACCACCACACACACACACACACACACACACACACACACACACACACACACACACACACACACACACGCACACACACACACACGCACACCAGGCTTGTATGATGGACGTAGTCCTACATACACACACAGGCCCCGATGATCTTATGGAGACATATACTCACACACAATAAAGCACCCAGTAATCCAGGGCTACAGCCAACCCGAGACTCAGGTGTAGAAACACAGACATACACCACATATCCTATACCTGCACAAACACAGACATACACCACATATCCTATACCTGCACAAACACAGACATACACCACATATCCTATACCTGCACAAACACAGACATACACCACATATCCTATACCTGCACAAACACAGACATACACCACATATCCTATACCTGCACAAACACAGACATACACCACATATCCTATACCTGCACAAACACAGACATACACCACATATCCTATACCTGCACAAACACAGACATACACCACATATCCTATACCTGCACAAACACAGACATACACCACATATCCTATACCTGCACAAACACATGCTCCGCCACACATGACCTATAGATGCACAAAGACACAATCATCAGACATGCTCTATTTATCCCAAAACATCCATCCTTCAGGCATCCTATATCTGTAACAAACACATATATCTATCTCTGTGGTGTCTTGGAGTGATGTATAGCTGTCTATATGTTTCCATGGAGAGTGATGTATAGCTGTCTATATGTTTCCATGGAGAGTGATGTATAGCTGTCTATATGTTTCCATGGAGAGTGATGTATAGCTGTCTATATGTTTCCATGGAGAGTGATGTATAGCTGTCTATATGTTTCCATGGCGAGTGATGTATAGCTGTCTATATGTTTCCATGGAGAGTGATGTATAGCTGTCTATATGTTTCCATGGAGAGTGATGTATAGCTGTCTATATGTTTCCATGGAGAGTGATGTATAGCTGTCTATATGTTTCCATGGAGAGTGATGTATAGCTGTCTATATGTTTCCATGGAGAGTGATGTATAGCTGTCTATATGTTTCCATGGAGAGTGATGTATAGCTGTCTATATGTTTCCATGGAGAGTGATGTATAGCTGTCTATATGTTTCCATGGAGAGTGATGTATAGCTGTCTATATGTTTCCATGGAGAGTGATGTATAGCTGTCTATATGTTTCCATGGAGAGTGATGTATAGCTGTCTATATGTTTCCATGGAGAGTGATGTATATCTGTCTATATGTTTCCATGGAGAGTGATGTATAGCTGTCTATATGTTTCCATGGAGAGTGATGTATAGCTGTCTATATGTTTCCATGGAGAGTGATGTATAGCTGTCTATATGTTTCCATGGAGAGTGATGTATAGCTGTCTATATGTTTCCATGGCGAGTGATGTATAGCTGTCTATATGTTTCCATGGAGAGTGATGTATAGCTGTCTATATGTTTCCATGGCGAGTGATGTATAGCTGTCTATATGTTTCCATGGAGCGTGATGTATAGCTGTCTATATGTTTCCATGGAGAGTGATGTATAGCTGTCTATATGTTTCCATGGAGAGTGATGTATAGCTGTCTATATGTTTCCATGGAGAGTGATGTATAGCTGTCTATATGTTTCCATGGAGAGTGATGTATAGCTGTCTATATGTTTCCATGGAGAGTGATGTATAGCTGTCTATATGTTTCCATGGAGAGTGATGTATAGCTGTCTATATGTTTCCATGGAGAGTGATGTATAGCTGTCTATATGTTTTCCATGGAGAGTGATGTATAGCTGTCTATATGTTTCCATGGAGAGTGATGTATAGCTGTCTATATGTTTCCATGGCGAGTGATGTATAGCTGTCTATATGTTTCCATGGCGAGTGCGGTGTGCCACTCTCCTCTCATTAGACACATGGCTTCTTATTGGGCGCTTGTATCTGAAGTGTTTCCTGTTCAGCTCAGAGATCATTAATGTGGCTCGTTTGACGGCGCAGTGAAATGACAGAGGAGGAGGAAGGGTTACTTTCTTCACTTTATATGCCAATTTCTTCTCTTTTTTTGGGGTTCAAATTGTAATCTTTGGCGTGTTCCCATTTACAGTGCTGTTCAAACGCACGTCAGAGCTTTAGTGTGAGGAGGAATCTATCATTAGAGATCGTGTTAAGTGCCTAACAGGCTCTTCGTAAGACGCCATCAGACCCTGCTCTAATTCTGCTTCTGGGTTCCAAACATGAGGTTCCAAACATGAGGTTCCAAACATGAGGTTCCAAACATGAGGTTCCAAACATAAGGTTCCAAACATGAGGTTCCAAACATGAGGTTCCAAACATAAGGTTCCAAACATGAGGTTCCAAACATGAGGTTCCAGCCATGAGGTTATAAACATGAGGTTCTGAAAATGAGGTTCCAAACATGAGGTTCCAGCCATGAGGTTCTGAAAATGAGGTTCCAAACATAACGTTCCAAACATGAGGCTCCAAACATGAGGTTCCAAACATGAGGTTCTGAAAATGAGGTTCCAAACATGAGGTTCCAAACATGAGGTCCTGAAAATTAGGTCCTGAACAGAAGGTTCTGTACTAACCCCGCATTAACCCCAAATCCTATCCCTGTACTAACCCTGGACTAACCCTGTACTAACCCTGGACTAACACCGGACTAATAAGGGGAACAAGGGATGCAGGGGGAGAGGACATGGAGGAGGAAAAAGGGGAGAGAGAGGGGAAGGGAGAGGGGGAGAGAGGGGGAGAGAGGGGGAGAGGTGGAGGGAGGGGGAGGTGGAGAGGGAGGAGAAGGAGGGGAGTGAGGGCTTGCAGCGTGACTTGGTGTTATTTTTCCAGTCTGTGTGGTCAAAAATCAGAGAGATGTCAACGGAAAATGAGAGAGAGAGATGAAGAGAGGGAGAGAGAGGGGAGAGAGGATGAAGAGAGGGAGAGAGAGGGAGAGATGAAGAGAGGGGAGAGAGGGAGAAATGAAGAGACGGATAGAGAGGAGAGATGGAGAGAGGGATAGGGGGAGAGAGGGAGAGAGAGGCAGAGAGAAGTGTAGAAAAGAGGGAGAAAAAGGGAAAGAGAGAAGAGAGAGAGGGAAAAAGAGAGAGATGGAGACAAAGAGAGAGAATTAAGGGAGAGAGAAGACCCAAAGAGAGAGAGAGACGGAGAGACGGAGAGAGAGAAAGAGTATAACATGGTATGTGACATTTTGAAGTGAAAGACAGACCCATGATTTCTCTCCTGATAAAGAGATGATGAAGAGATTTTCTGTTCATCTGTGTGTGTAGTGTGTGTATGTGTGTTGTGTGTGTATGTGTGGTGTGTGCGTGGTGTGTGCGTGTGGTGCAGAATCTCTTCCTCCATTACACTCACACAAAACCACACACACATACACACACACGCACACACACACAAAACAGGCCAGACCTCAGAGTTACAAGAGGCTGTTTCTAGAATTTTCCAAAAAGCTAGAGTTACCTGGCAACCCAAAAAAAAACTTTTTATGAAATCGTAGACCAAATGGAGCCTTCGTAACCCGTCACAACCATGTGACCAAGAGGGTCCAGCCCCAGGGCATTGTGGGTAGCGACACAAGCTGCTCTGCACCAGGGACTTGTGGGTAATCTCCCCAGGCCCCCCCCTCGCGGCCCCCCCTCGTCTCTGAGGTCTGGGTGGGGGAACATATCTCCCTGTTGGGAGCTCTGCCAATGCATGTGGGGTGTGGGGGGGTGGGTGTGTGTATGTGGGTGGGGTGTGTGTATGCGGGGTGTGTGTATGTGGGTTGATGGGGTGTGTGGGGTGGTGTGTATGTGGGTGGGGTGTGTGTATATGGGTGTGTGGGTGTGGGTGGTGCAGGGGCTGTTGGTAGGTGGTGGGGTGGGGTTTCGTTAAGATTGACGAGGGGCGAAGGGGGTGGGGGTTAGGGGTGTGTGGGGTGAAAGGTGGTGTGGCGGGGTGGGGGAGTCGGTAGGCAGGGTGGGGTTGAATCGGAGGGTTGGGGGCTAGATTGAGGTTTTCTTTATTCGGTATCTGGTCAGCTCCTCCACACGTATGATCTCTTCCATGTGTGCCAGTCATCGTGGTCACCTTGGAAACCGCGTCCTCCATGCTTGAATAGACGTGCTCCTCGTCTGTCTACTGAGAACTCCTGAGCTGGCACACACACACACACACACACACACACACACAGACTCAAAGTGTGCGTGTGTGTGTACGTGTGTCTATGTGGTGTGTGTATCTGCGTGTGTATCTCTGTGTGTGTGTCTTGTGTATCGTTACAGGAGATAAAAAGCCTGCAGAGTTTTTGTTGTCTCACAGATTGTATTCCTGTTCGATGGTTCAGGAGGATGACGGAAGGGACTATATCCACAGTTACAGCGAGGACAGACAGCTACATGGTCAGTTCCTAGTGAGGACAGACAGCTACATGGTCTGTTCCTAGTGAGGACAGACAGCTACATGGTCAGTTCCTAGTGAGGACAGACAGCTACATGGTCTGTTTCTAGTGAGGACAGACAGTTACATGGTCAGTTCCTAGTGAGGACAGACAGCTACATGGTCTGTTCCTAGTGAGGAGAGACAGCTACATGGTCTGTTCCTAGTGAGGACAGACAGCTACATGGTCAGTTCCTAGTGAGGACAGACAGCTACATGGTCAGTTCCTAGTGAGGACAGACAGCTACATGGTCTGTTTCTAGTGAGGACAGACAGCTACATGGTCTGTTCCTAGTGAGGACAGACAGCTACATGGTCAGTTCCTAGTGAGGACAGACAGCTACATGGTCAGTTCCTAGTGAGGACAGACAGCTACATGGTCTGTTTCTAGTGAGGACAGACAGTTACATGGTCAGTTCCTAGTGAGGACAGACAGCTACATGGTCTGTTCCTAGTGAGGACAGACAGCTACATGGTCTGTTTCTAGTGAGGACAGACAGTTACATGGTCAGTTCCTAGTGAGGACAGACAGCTACATGGTCTGTTCCTAGTGAGGACAGACAGCTACATGGTCTGTTTTCTAGTGAGGACAGACAGTTACATGGTCAGTTCCTAGTGAGGACAGACAGCTACATGGTCTGTTCCTAGTGAGGACAGACAGCTACATGGTCAGTTCCTAGTAAGGACAGACAGCTACATGGTCTGTTCCTAGTGAGGACAGACAGCTACATGGTCTGTTCCTAGTGAGGACAGACAGCTACATGGTCAGTTCTTAGTGAGGACAGACATGGTCTGTTTCAACAGTCAGTGAAACACAGAGCCTTCAGCTTTAATGAGCTCCAATATTCCCCAGGATAGTTACACTCTAGATAGCTCTGTTTGTCTACAGCAGTGGTTCTCAATCCTGGTCCTCGTGGGCCACTGCCCTGCATGTTTTTGATGTTTCCCTGCTCCAACACACCTGATTCAAATAAAAGGGCCTGATAACGAGCCATTAAATTGCATCAGGTGTGTTTGAGGAGGGAAACATCAAAAACATGCAGGGCAGTGGCCCACGAGGACCAGGATTGAGAACCACTGGTCTACAGAGAACATGGGTGATTATTTGCAAATGAAGCGAAATTTAATAAATCCATAAAACGATCCAATACAATTCTCTCTCTCTCCAGCTCTGTCTCTCTGTCTCTCTGTCTCTCTGTCTCTCTGTCTCTCTGTCTCTCTGTCTCTCTGTCTCTCTGTCTCTCTCCAGCTCTCTCTTTCTCTCTCTCTCTCTGTTCTCTGTCTGTCTGTCTGTCTGTCTCCCTCTCCTCTCTCTCTCTGTCTATGTGTATGTGTGTGTGTGTGACCAGGCATAACGATGTGGTCTGGGACCTGGGTTTATTTGTGGGGGCTTATTGGCTGGAGGGGGGAGGGGGTGCAAGCTTATTGGCTGGAGGGGGGGAGGGGGTGCAAGCCTATGGCTGGTGGGGGGTAGCATCTCTTTTCAAGCTGGTCCAGAAGGGAGTTCATCTCTCTGTTTGACAGGAGACCAACAGTATCAGATGTACTGCTAGATGAGTGATTGTGTGTGTGTGAGTGTTGTGTGTATGACTTCTCCAGAGGAGATTTCTCTGGCGGCTAGCAAGATTAACACAGACACATACAAACACACACTCACAAACACACACAAACACACAAACACACAAACACACACAAACACAGACACACACAAACACAGACACACACAAACACACACACACACACACACACAGACACACACAAACACACACTCACAGACACACACAAACACACACACACACACACAAACACACACACACACAAACACAGACACATACAAACACACACTCACAAACACACACACACACACAAACACACATACACACAAACACAGACACACACAAACACACACACACACACACACACACACACACACACACACACACACACACACACACACACAGGAGGTGTAACATGTGAGGTGACAGAACGCCAATCTAGCTGTCAGAGGAACATAAAAAGAGGAGAGAGAAGGAGACAGAAATAGGAGATCGTGACGAGACGAGCCGTAGAGAGGACAGAGAGGACGATGCAGCGAAAGGTATGACGACGGGAGAGAGGAGAAGGCGGAGCAGAGCCGGAGTATGACGAGAGGAGAGAGAGAGGACCCAGAGAGAGGAGAGAGTGAGACGAGGATGAGAGAGAGAGGAGAGAGAGAGAGGAGAGGAAACCGAGAGGAGAGAGCGAGACGAGGAGAGAGGACCGAGAGGAGGCGAAGAGACGTGAGAGAGGACGAACGAGAGGAGAGAGGAGAGAGGGAGAGAGGCAGGAGAGGAGAGAGAGGAGAGAGTGAGATGAGGAGAGAGGAGAGAGGAGAGGACGAGAGAAGAAGAGAAGGTAGAGAGCGAAGAAAGGAGAGAGAGAGAGAGAGAGAGAACAGAGGAGAGAGCGAGGAGAGAGAACGAGGAGTCGAGGAGAGAGGAGAGAGGATTGAGAGACGAGGAGAGAGGAGAGAGGTAGAGAGGAGACCGAAGGAAGAAAGGAGAGAGAGGGGAGAGAGAGAGGAGAGAGGGGAAGGAGAGAGGAAAGCAAGGAGAGAGCGAGGAGAGAGAGAGAGAGAAGAGAGAGGAAGGAGAGAAAGGGAAAAAGAGAGAGAGGCCGAGAGAGAGAGGGAGAGAGAGAGGTCTGTTGGAGCGAGTAGAGGGTTGAGGTTCAGGGAACGAGAGAGAACAGCAGTCAGACATAGAAGGACATTATAAGGTAGGTAAAATAAGCGATCTGTACTAAAGAGAACTTTATGACTGAAACCCCCTAAAACAAAACAAAGGAGGTCCGGCCACACCATGTGTGAGAGAGGAAGCAGGAACTCGCTCTCCTGCAGACCACCCAGCACCTCTCGCCCACACCCTCCTGGGGGGAGTGTAGGAGGAGTCTGGGGGATGCCTTTGAGTACCTGCAATGAAAGGGCAAAATCACAACTATACCATCATCATTGCTGTTTTGTTTTTAATCTTTTTTTTCTTTCTGACTTAAGAGTGAAAGTGATTTCACTGTGAGTTAGTACTTGGAGCCAGACTCCACCTTCAACAAGACCACATGGCGCTGTTCAACCGTTTCCATGGAGACGCGACTGGGCCTCTACTCACCTCTCTTCCTCCGCTCATTAGGAGGTGTATAGCTCAGTGGATCTAGGTTCAAATCCCCCCCACCTCCCCTGTGTGTCTCTCTGCTGGGGAGCGTCCGCTAAAGAACATCGTCCCTGTGCGTCAGGAGCTCCAGAGCAGGGCTCCCCTCTGTGGCGCCGCCACCCACGAGAGAGAGCTCCTCCCTGGGGTTAGGGCTGGGGTGAGACCTCCCTGGGCCCTTCAACTTGACCAAATAATAAGAGAGAACCCCCCTCTCCTCCCCTCTCCCTCCCCCTGTCTCGACCCCCTCACTCCTCCCCCTGCGCTCGCCCTACCCTCCTCCACCCTCTCACTCAAAACACTCCCCACACCTCATCCTCAGCTCCCTCTCTCCCCCTCTCGCCTCCCCCTCCCCCCTGCTCCCACCTCCACTCCCCCTCCTCCCCTCTCCCAAGCCGCAGCGTGTGGTCTGAGCGTGCTCTATAAGCGTCTGTGGGCTCCAGAGGAGCGGCCAGTGGAATGGCGGGTGGGTGTGCCCCGAGGAGATGGCTTTTGAGGGGCCCCGCCCGCCCGATCTCCCGGCTCCAGCCTGCCTGACCAGAGACACCGCGACCAGCCCACGCTGCTACCTCGCCGCCTCGCCGCCCTGCCTCTGCTGCCACTCTGCTGCTCCGAGCCCTGCCTCTACTGCTCCCGAGCCCTGCCTCTATCGCTAGGGCCCACACTGCTGCCTCGCTACCCTGCCTCTATGTCTCCTGCTGCTGCCTGACCTGCCTCTACTCGCTTTAGTGCCACCTGCTGCCCCTCAACCTGCTTCTACTGCCTCTGCTGCTGCCTGCTAGGGCGCCTCTACTGCGTCTGCTGCTGCCTCTACTGCTTCTACTGCCTCTGCTGCTGCCTGCTAGGGCGCCTCTACTGCCTCTGCTGCTGCCTGCTAGGGCCACACACTGCGGCCTCGCTACCCTGCCTCTACTGCGTCTGCTGCTTGCCTTGCCTGCCTCTACTGCCTCTGCTGCTGCCTTGCCCTGCCTCTACGGCTTCTACTGCCTCTGCTGCGCCTGACGACCCTGAGGAGAGATGGAGGGGTTATAGAACAGTGAATGGAGTAAAAATGGAAGGAGCCACCCAACACGCTACTCTCATCGCCAAGACGAGACGGCTGTAAAGCTAAGAAGAAAAAAGAAGATGCCGAGAAGAAGAAGCGCAGAGAACTAAGGGAAAGAGAAGCACGAGCAAAAGCAGAGACAGAAGGAAAGGCCAAACCCGTCACGTGCTAGCATTTAGTGCGGAAGTAGACATACATAGATATTCACCCAAATCAACAGTATTCAGCCAGACACGTTTCCAAGCAGATGTTAAGACCCATCCCAGTTGTTCTATGGCCCATAAACGAATTATATCGGCACATGAGCAGAGCAAAAAAAGTTCGCCAATATTAAGAAGAGAAAAAGAGAGCTAAGACAGAAAAGAGAAAAGGAAAAAGGAAGCTGGCAAGGAAAGGAAATAGAAAGAAGCAGCAAAGAAGTGAACACAGGGAAGAGGACAGGAAAGACAGCGAAGAAGTGAAGAGAAGACGTCATATACTCGAAGCCTCCTTCTCCTCTCGTATACTCCAGTAGGTGTGGTTTGCTGGTAGTAGAAGCTCCAGCTGCAAGCCAGTGAAGGCGGGCGTGGGGAAGGAGGGGAAGGAGGCGTGGCGACACAAACACACACGCACGGCCCGCACACACGCACGCACACACAAGACACGACACGGTCACGCACAAACCACACACACCACACACACACACACACGCACTCACACAACACAAACACACACTCGCACACTAGCACAAACACACACACGCACGTCACGCACACACAAACACACACACTCACTTCACACACCACCAGGCACACACACCACTCCACACACACAACACACACACACACACACCACACACACACACTCACTCACTCACTCACCACACAAACACAAACACACACTCTCACACACACAACACACACCACTCACTCACACACACACAGCACACACACACTTACAACACACAAGTACACAAGGGCAGAGATGGAAAGTAACAAAGTACAAATACTTGCCTTATGTACTTAAGTACTTTTTCTGGTATCAGTACAACACTTCCTATTTATGTTGGTTGTGGCACAAAATAAGTTTATAAATGTACTTCACTTTTAAGGAGGCTATACCATACCATGATATACGACTGAGCTATCCATCCCTACAAGACAGTCCTGGATCTATAGATCGCTAATTTAATCTATAATTTTTGCACAGAATCTCTATACTCCTATCTCTCTCTCCTCCTATAAACTCTCGGGTGTTACTGTCTCTGTTGTTAAACCTCATAGTGTTTATGTAAAGGCCAGCATGCGAGTGGGTGGAGAATATAAAAAAACTCTGCTACCAGAATAATAACAATCCTACGGTCCCCAGCCTGGGCACAGCATCATCCCCCACAATACACACAAAGAGAAAGAGAGTGAGAAAAAAGAAAAAAAGAAAAAACCATAATCCTGAAAAAAATGTCATCAATATGCTCGTCTCGTAACTAGATGTGAGCCTGTATAGAGTTCCCATTTATCTCCTATACGCTATCATCACTATATTGGCTCCTTCTCGCCCCATCTCTCTTCTATCCTCTCCTCTACATATGAGGTATCCTCTTATCCTCCATCTTATCTCTCGATAGATATACCGCTATATGATCTAAAGTACTCTCTATCTCTCTCTATCCTCTATCTCTATCTCTCTCTCTTCTCTCCCCTATAGGTCTCCTCTCTCTCTCAATCTCTATCTCTCTATATCTCTCTCCTATATTGTATCTCTCTCTCTCCATCTTCTCTCTCTATCTCTTCCCTATAGGTCTCCTCTCTCTCCCAATCTCTCTCTCTCTCTATCTACATAGATGTCTCCTCTCTCTCCCCATTCTCTCTCTCTCTCTCTTCTCCCTATAGTCTCCTCTCCTCCACCATCGTCTCTCTCTCTCTCTTCCCTATATGTCTCCTCTCTCTCTCATCTCTCTCTATCTATCTCTATCTCTCTCCTCACTATATGTCTAATCTCATCATCATCTACTAATCAATATATCTCTCTCTCCCTATATGTATCCTCTCCATCTCCATCTCTCTCTCTCTCTCTCTCTCCATCTCTCTCTCTCTCTCCACTATATGTATCCTCTATGATCCATCTCTCTCTCCTCTACTCTATCCATATATGTCTACTCTCTATCTCTAATATCTCTATCCACATATGTATCTCTCTCTCTCACATCTCCTCTCTCTCTCCCTATATTTCTCCTCTATCTCTCTATATCTCTCATCTCTCATCTCTCTCCCATATCTATCTATCTACTCTCTTCAGTTAGGGAACCTTCAGCAGGTAGGGGCGGCAGCATTAGTTCCAGTCAAAATCTGCAGAATGCACCAGTAGGAGGACACAGTACAGTGTAAAGGGATGTGCAATTCAGCAGGAACACGAGGTGGAAGGTGGTGGTTGTCTGAACATTTTTTACAGTAACACTAGTAAGGTCGGGGTGTCTTAACATGTCCAGTAGTCAACACTATTAAGGTGGTGATCCTTTTTGTCTTAACATTTCAGGTAACACGAGTAGGTGGTGTCTTAACATGTCTAGTACCACTATAGGTTGGTTTTGTGTAGCAGAGTGTCTCTGCAACAGGCAGCTGTCAGTCTAACCTGTTAGATTTGGGGTGTAAAACACTCGTTAACTAATTAAGTCCTCTTAACGCGGCAGAGCGATGAATAGCTTCCTGTAGAACAGTAACATTCAGGAGTGTGTGTGTGTGTCGGTGGGGTAGAGGGTAATGCACTAATGATAATGTGGGTAGTGCTGCAGTCATTGTGCAGAGTGTGAGTGTGTGTGTGTGTGTGTGAGCGGTTGTGTGTGTGGGTGTGAGTGTGTGTGAGTGTGTGAGTGTGGTCTGTGTGGTAGTGTGGAGTGTGTGAGTGTGTGTGTGTGTGTGTGTGAGTCAGGGGGCTCACTGTGAGCGCTTGCAGCTTCAGGAGAACCACTAATGGATGCCACAGTCGTCATGACGCCCATGCCCACACGCCAGTCACACGCAGGCATGCACCACACACACACACACACACACCATTCACACACTCACACATACACACACACGCAGACATGCACACCACACACACTCACACAGGGCACACACACACCACACACACACAACACACACACACTCACACATCTTCAGGATATGGAAAATACAGGATAGTGTAGCCAGAGATAGTTGTGTTGCTAGTTCTGTTAGCACCACTCAAAACATTAGAATCCTCCAGACTGTTAGTACTGTGGAGTTTATTCCAGAGAGGTGAGGTATCCCTGTCATCTAAACATGTACGGGTCAGTCTGACTCACTGCAGGACGGGCTTCTTCCTGCATCCTCCACCTTTCCTTACCGCTACTCTCCTCTATCCACTCCTCTACTCCTCCTCCACCTCCTTACCACCCTACTCCACCTCCTGCACCACCTCCTACCTCCTCTCCACCCACTCCTTCTCCACCTCCTACTCCACCTCCTTCTGCATCACACCTCCTCCTACTCCACCTCCTCATCCTCTTCTGTATCCTCCTCCTGACTCCACCTCCTCCTCTTCTGCTCACCTCTCATCCTCCTGCCTCCACTTCCTCCTCCACCACTATTTCTTTTTTTAAATTCTTTCATCGACTATTATTTATTTATTCCTGTCTGCAGCGTCTAAACTTCCCTCCATTCCTCCCCTCTCTCTCTCTCTCTCTCTCTCTCTCTCTCTCTCTCTCCCTCACTGTCTCCCTCACTCTTTCTGTGTAGCTGAAGTGTGTGTGTAGTCTGTCCCTGCCCACCCAATCCCTCCCCTACTTCCTCCTTCTACCCCACCACTTCTCCGTCTCCCCCCTCAGTTGGGCTCATGTGGGACTGATGTCTCCCCCCCTCCCCTCTCTCTCAGTTGGCTCATGTGGACTGATGTCTCGCTCCCCTCTCTCTCTCAGTGGGCCAATGTGGGATGATGTCTCACGCCCCCTCCCCTCTCTCTCTCAGTTGGGCTCATGTGGGACTGATTTGAGGTGGGGGGGTTCAGCCACTCATTCAAAGCCTCAGGGGGGTTTGACAGCAAACAGAAAAGCAACTGGGACGCCAATCTCGCCCCTGCTAATGAGCCACAACTACTCCACCTCGCTTATCCACCCACCCCCCACCCACCCACCCCCCAAACCACAACACACACACCCCAACAGACCGGCATCAATCCAGCACAGCAGAGAACACGGCCAGGCCTGTCTCCCCCCCACATACCCCACTCCCCCTCGCTCTCCGCGCCACAGTCAACTTCACCAGGATCTTTCCAAAAACAAGCCTGGCGTCTGTATCTGTGGTACCAAAAATCGTCTCAGGCAACAATGAAAACAAGAACAATGAAACATACCAAAAAAAGAATGAAAATAAAGAAGAAAAAAGTAAAAAAAGAAATAAAAACATACAAGAATACAATCAGTCACCACCCCCAACCAACGTTTCACCCCTCTCAATTCCCAAAAAAAAGTAATAAAAAGAACGAAAAAAAAAAAAAAAAACTCGAAAAACAAAAAAAAAA
>CAEFZP010001072.1:0-67500 GCA_903064625.1 Mallotus villosus
ACCCCATCTGGCCCACAGGCCGCTCGTTAGCACCAATCAGTGTCTGTCAGGAAGAAGCTGGGGTCACATACGCTATCACAGGCACATACTCTCTAACACACACACATGCTCTAACACACAAGCTCTCACACACACACACTCAGCCTTCTGATCCCTGAAGAGGAAGGAGAGTAGATTTTTCAGAAAGTCTCTCGCTGTTTTTTCTCTCACTCTGTCTCTCTCTCTCCCAGCATTTGGAGGAGAGAAGTGGAAGACCAACGTTCTCCTGACAGCGTTCCTCTGTCCAGGGTGAGGAAAGCAGCCCTGTCTGCCTGTCTGCCTGCCTGTCTCTCTGCTGTCTGCCTGTCTGCTGTCTGTCTGTCTGTCTGCCTGCCTGTCTGTCTGTCTGCCTGTCTGCCTGCCTGTCTGTCTGTCTGTTGTCTGTCTGTCTGACTGTCTGTCTGTCTGTCTGCCTGTCTGCCTGCCTGTCTGTCTGTCTGTCTGTCTGCCTGTCTGTCTGTCTGTCTGTCTGTCTGTCTGTCTGTCTGCCTGCTTTTCATTGCTGTACAGGGTGTGTTGATTTTGTACTCCTCACAGATATGGTGGTCATGTGTGTGTGCTCTCCCCAGGGTGGTGTTTGCTGACTTCTTTGTGATGAACCTGATCCTGTGGGGCGAGGGCTCCTCTGCAGCGATGCCCTTTGGCACCCTGGTGGCCATCCTGGCTCTCTGGTTCTGTATCTCTGTACCCCTCACCTTCCTGGGGGCCTACTTTGGCTTCAAGAAGACCGTAAGCACACACACACACACATCTGTACCCTGTCACACACACACACACACACACATCTGTACCCTGTCACACACACACACACCACACACATCTGCACCCTGTCACACACACACACACACACACACACATCTGTACCCTGTCACACACACACAATCTGTACCCTGTCACACACACACACATCTGTTACCCTGTCACACACACACACACATCTGTACCCTGTCACACACACACACACACATCTGTACCCTGTCACACACACACACACACATCTGTACCCTGTCACACACACACACACACACACATCTGTACCCTGTCACACACACACACACCACACACACACATCTGTACCCTGTCACACACAGGACACATCTGTACCCTGTCACACACACACATCTGTACCCTGTCACACACACACACATCTGTACCCTGTCACACACACACATCTGTACCCTCTTACACACACACACACACACATCTGTACCCTGTCACACACACACATTTGTACCCTGTCACACACACACACACACACACACACATCTGTACCCCTGTCACACACACACACACACACATCTGTACCCTGTCACACACACACACATCTGTACCCTCTTACACACACACACACACACACCACATCTGTACCCTGTCACACACACACACACACCACACACACACATCTGTACCCTGTCACACACACACACACACATCTGTACCCTCTTACACACACACACATCTGTACCCTGTCACACACACACACATCTGTACCCTGTCACACACACACACACATCTGTACCCTCTTACACACACACACACATCTGTACCCTGTCATACACACACACACACATCTGTACCCTGTCACACACACACACACACATCTGTACCCTCACACACACACACACATCTGTACCCTCACACACACACACACACACACACACACACACATCTGTACCCTCTTACACACACACACACACACACACACATCTGTACCCTGTCACACACACACACACATCTGTACCCTCTCTCACACACACACATCTGTACCCTGTCACACACACACACACATCTGTACCCTCACACACACACACATCTGTACCCTCTCACACACACACACACACACAGGACCATCCATAGAGTTGTCTAAAATGTCACTGTTGCACCTCCCATCAGTCCCAAGTCTTCTGTGATTGGTTCCTCCCAGGGCATTGAGCACCCGGTGCGAACCAACCAGATCCCCCGTCAGATCCCGGAGCAGTCGTTCTACACCAAGCCCGTCCCAGGCATCGTCATGGGGGGCATCCTGCCCTTCGGCTGCATCTTCATCCAGCTCTTCTTCATCCTCAACAGCATCTGGTCCGTAGGGCACACATAGCACACACACACCATCACAGCTGGGCTGACCTGCTATAGTTCAGGCTGTGGACGTCTCAGTCAAACTCTCTCTCTCTCTCTCACACAGTTTTTCTTTCTTTCTCTTTGTGGCGATCTTTCCTTCCCTCGCTCCGTCCCCCCCAGGTCTCACCAGATGTACTACATGTTTGGCTTCCTGTTCCTGGTCTTCATCATCCTGGTCATCACATGCTCAGAGGCCACAATCCTGCTCTGCTACTTCCACCTGTGTGCCGAGGTAGGACACACACACCACACACACACTCACACACTCACACACGCACACACACACACACACACGCACACACTCACACACGCACACACGCACACACGCACACACTCACACACGCACACACGCACACACGCACACACTCACACACGTCACACACGCACACACTCACACACGCACACACTCACACACATCACACACTCACACACTCACACACGCACACACACACACACTCACACACACTCACACACTCACACACTCACACACTCACACACTCACACTCACCACACTCACACACTCACACACTCACACACTCAGCTGGCTGTTAGGGAGCTGCCTGTGGCTCAGTCTGACAAACATCCAGAGGTCTCTAACTGGATTCAACAAAGATGTTGGAGACACAGGTGTGCTGTATTAACAGATGTTGGATACTGATGTCTGGGTGTTCCGCTGTTTCCAGGACTACCACTGGCAGTGGCGTTCCTTCCTGACCAGCGGCTTCACGGCGGTTCTACTTCCTGGTCTATGCCATCCACTACTTCTTCTCCAAGCTGCAGATCAGCGGCCTGGCCTCCATCATACTGTACTTTGGCTACACCATGATCATGGCCCTGATCTTCTTCCTTTTCACTGGTACGTAGTGCTGTGTGTGTTGGTGTGTGTGTGGTGGGTGTGTGTGTGTTTGTGAACACATGAAGGTCATGTACAGAGTCACAGCTCATAGAACACGCCTGAACTCTCTCGTTTTCCAGCTCACTGGACCGAACACGAGACACACACACACACACAACACACACTCTCACACACACACTGAGGGACCAGACAGGACAGGACACACGCTCTTAGGTGGTTCTAGAAAGTCGAGGCTTCTGAACAGCAAAGTCCAGCTTTAGAGTTGAAGTGTCAAGTAGCAGAAAGGAGTTCCCTTTTCTCCATTCTGTGTTATCGGTGTTCTTCATCTATTCTCTCTATCTCTAGCTAGCTGCTCTCTGATAGGTGTCTCTCTCTCTCTATCTCGTCTATCTATCTACTCTCTCGTCTAGCTCTCTCTACTCTCTCTCTCTCTCGTCTACTCTCGTCTGCTCTCTCGCTCTAGCTCTCATCCCTTTCTCTCTGTCTCTCTCTCTCTCTTTCGCTCATCTCTCTCTCTCTCTCTACTCTCTCTTTCGCTCTCTCTCTCTCTCTTCTCTTCTCTCTCTTCGCTCTCTCTCTCTCTCTCTCTCTCTCACTGTTCCTGATCTCTCTAAACTCTCCCCCCCCCCTCTCTCTCGTCTCTCAGGTACTATTGGGTTCTTCGCCTGTTTCTGGTTTGTAACGAAGATCTACAGCGTGGTCAAGGTGGACTGAAGCCCCCAGCTCCTCCCCTGAAGTCTCCTCTGACTCTCCTCAGCCACAGTCTCCATACAACTAAACACTACAAGTATCCATTCCACGGCCTGTCAACTGTGGATGTGTGTGTGTTTGCTATGAACACACACACACACGCACACACGGGCAACCCCCCCTGCCAACCTCCCCCAGATTGATTTGGAAAGTAAGCGAGACACCATAGTTCTCTGGAGACATAGGGAGGATGACATCCTCGAACCCCACTCACCCTCCATGAGAGAGATGGGATAGAAAAGGCTCCCCGGCGTTTCCACGGGGACATTTGCTTCAAATGCTGCCTGAGTTTATTGTGCTATTCTGCAGTGTAGTGAGCACCCCTCCACAGGAGCCTCAGGGCGCAGGGGCCAGTCTGCTCTACGTTGTCGTCCAGGCGTCCAGGGTTTGGGGAGTCATGCTGATTGATTGTAAATAACTTCTTTTTTTTCTAAAGTTGAACCGAATTGAGGATGAGCCTTCAAAGGAATTCACCCTGTTACCATGGACACACACTTCTCCTGTTTGTCTTATCTGGTATTTATTTACTTTCTGGGGTTGTTTCAATGTTTATTTTTTGTTTGTTTGTTTCCAGTTTTTTGGGGGGTTGTTACAGATGTGTAAGTATTAACCAGCGGGAGGGATCTCTGTTATTTAATGTTTTATTATTATAAGTCTCCGTTTTTTTTGTTGGCTTTTTTCTTTCTCTGCCTCTTCACTCTTGTGCCTCACTGCTCGCTGGTTGGCTGAAGCCCAGAGTCACGCCATCATCCATTCATTCAGAAGTCTATTCATATTCATACATTCAGATATTCAAACAGCTCATTCATCCAGTTCACTCACTCATTCATTCAGTTGTAGGGAGATCCATATCCTGTGTTTGTGTATATAAACTCTCATAACCTCTAGTGGTGTCATGGCCAAAGAAGGGGTTCCTTCTCGGCTCAATTTACTTCGAATAATGTAATTACGACCAGAACACAAAACAAATGGTACAAAATAATAAAAGTATTTTTTTTCCTGGGAAAAAAAAAGATTCAAAGAAGTGTGTCTTGTGTGTTTGAAAGGGGTGGATGGCTCTCAAATCATCCCAACCTGAGGTCCGTTTTCATAAGAGGTAGAACCATGTTAGTCATCAGTCATCACACCCTGGCAGATACCATGATAGGAGTGTGACCGCCCGTCTGTTTTCCCATTGGGCAACATCTGCCTGTCAGTAGATTAAAAAGGGCTGATTGGTCCGACCCCACAGAGCACCTTATGGCCAAGGCACGATGGGATATTGTCCCAGCCGACATCTGCTGAGCTGTGTCGACCCCCAACCCACACACACACATACACACACGCACACACACACCACACACCCCCAACCCACACACACATACACACACACACACACACACACACACAGTCTAACATCCACCCTCCCACCCCTCCTCACTCCTCTCTCCGTCAGGAAATAATCGTACTACTTCCAGAGTCAGCACTTCTAGCTGTCTGTGAGTTGTGGATCTATGAGAGTGTCTGTTAAAAAGAAAATGCCGGTAAATAACAGAGGGACTAGGGTGAAAAGGAGAGAAGCATTTGACTATTATCAGCCTGTTTCCTTCAGATGGGAAGTGTTCTCAGTCTCTCTGGCTAGGGGTCGATTCAGTACAGTGTGGCGTCTCCACACACACGCCACACACACCACACACACACACAAGTAGAGCGCTAACGAAAGGGGAGGACAGTCGGTAGACTGGAGCAGCTGTACAACAGAAGTGTCTTGTAAGGCCTGACTCATGTCGGCCCCTCCTCCTCTTCCTCCTCCTCTGTTCCCCTCAGACACACTTGCGCGCTGAGGTCATTGTGACGTCACGGCTGTATTCCGGAAGGATCCCTGAATGGCTGATTGTCTGCCACTAGAGAAGCCAAGGGGAGTGAGATCAGTCTTTTACCGAAAGGACGCAAAGCTTTGTGTTCAGCGCCAAGCTTCGAGTGTTCCGTTGTGTGTAGAAGGGAGGTTATGGCCACTGTTCATTTGGTGTAACATCACACACACACACACACACACACACACACACACACACACACACACACACACACCCCAGCCCAGCCTATGCCTCATAGTGACCTGCTAGGATGATGAAGATGGAAGAGATGAAGCAAGCATTCCTCTCATTCTGCGTTTTACGGCTCGTCCTTTACGAGGGCGGACGGACAGCCATGTTCCCACAATGCCCGGTGTCACGGCCCTGACGGAGGAGGACAGGGGGAGGAAAGTGTCCCAGGGTGCTGGTGGTGGTGGTGGTGGTGGTGGTTGAGTGGGCGACCCCTTTGTTAAAGCGGTGTCTTCTCTTTGATGACTCCTGTTGCTCCAGGGTATCTCTCTGTTCCCTTCTCCTCCTCCCCCACCCCTCTCCTCCTCCTCTCCTCCTCATTGCTGTTTTATTTCTGGGTGCTTTTGTCTTCCTGGTCATTATTGGTGCTCAGCTTTAGTCTCTGCCATTTCCCTCTCCTCGCTCCCTAATCAATTACAATACCCCTCCCCCGTGACCAAGTTGTGTGTGTGTGTGTGAACGCACAACACGTCTATAATGTCATTAAATCCACCACAAACTCAAACTCACAGAATTTGTTGGTGTCATAAACTGAACTCCAGGAAAGTTGTGTCATCGACGGGTCCTTTTCGTGTGTTTCCACTCTATGAATGTGTTGTTAGTTTGGTGGTTGTGGTTGGTTGCGTATGTGTGAGAGTAAGCCTTTAACACCTCACAATACTTGCGTGTTTTGCAAGGCCTCCTCTGCCTCCTCTGCTAGCTCTCTTTGTGGTGCTATAAATATCTACAAGGTTCTGCCACCGAAATGTTGGGTTTTGCAACCGAAATTCAAGGCTACGCAACAAAATGCAGTGTTAAGCAAGGTTCTGCAACAGAGGTATCCCATTGGTTTATTAGTCATTGCTTACTGACTTACAGACTTCCATACATCCCTGGTTCTCCAGTCTGGTCCAGCATAACCTCTACACACCCCTAACCCTTGTATTACCCTGCTACCACACACACACACACACACACACACACACACACACACACAGACGAGAGGAACAGTTGTGCCCTCTGTTCTAGGGGGGTGTTTCCGTCAGATTTCAGCATGGTTTCTCTTTCTCCTCTACAGGGGAGCCTCGCGGGGGGCTCTGTGTGTGTGTGTGTGTGGTGTGTGTGTGTGTGTGTGTATGTGTGTGTGTGTGTGTGTGTCGTGTATAATAACTCTGTAGGGGTCCTCCATGCCAGTGTGCCCGTGGCGGATCATTTAGTCTAGTTATTCATCTCCTCCTGCAGTCAATACAAACACCCCATAATAGCCCTTCTCCTCCACACCCTAACACTTACTCCTCCTTTCACTCCTTCCCTCGTTCTTTAGCCCTCTGTCATCCCTGATGAATGAGTGTGACTAACTGAGGGTTGGATGGGAAGTGTATGGTGTTCAAGGGTCAGAATGGACAGACACACACGCATGACTGTGCTATAGAATGTGTGTGTGTTTGTGTGTGTGTTCATGAGCAGATAATAGCCAAATACAATGCATCAAAGCTAACAGAGGGATTAAAATTGTAGTCCTGAGGGGTAATTAATTCCAGGTAATCTGGTATTCCAGATAAAGACTTCATCGTGGGCCAGCGGAACAGAACAGGCCTGGAGGGCACGCTCGTTAACAGAGTTGGATGAACAGAGTTCGACAGTGTCTCTTTCTAACTTTGTCGATGACGACTGGAGTTGGAGAGAGAACGCGAAAGAGAGGAAGAGGGGCAAGAGGGAAAGAACAAGGGAGAGGGACATGCAGCGGGAGAGAGAGAGAGTAAAGGTGAGAGGGACATGCAGCGGGAGAGAGAGAGTAAAGGTGAGAGGGACATGCAGCGGTAGAGAGAGAGGGAAAGTGAGAGGGAGTCCTGTGTTGTTGTTTATTGGGGGAACATGGAAACAATTAGAGGAAGGTATTTATCCATAGCCTTCATTACCAGTGTGATGGTGACTCCCCTACATGCACACACACACACACACACACACATACCGAAGACTCCTAAAACCTTCATTACTTCTCTCTTCTTCTATTGCCCCCCTCACCCCCAATGCAGAGTCATGGTTGACTAGTCTCTAAAGGCTACACTCATCTGTTTGCCCCTGTGTAAGGGTCTTTCAATCCTCTTTTCCTTTGTCCATCTCTACCTTCCCTCGTTTGGCCGACGAGGCTTATTGGCTAATAATGAGCATTAGTCAGCCTCGAGCACATCCTCTTATTAACACATACATACACTCACACACATACTAGACCCTCAACAATGTATAATCTGTAATCCTCCATCAAATTCTGTCTATTCATCCTCACTGGAACCTTAAGTAAAGAATCACTCCACACATATAGCATTAACCCAACACACAGTGTAAAGAATCACTCCACACATATAGCATTAACCCAACACACAGTGTAAAGAATCACTCCACACATATAGCATTAACCCACCACACAGTGTAAAGAATCACTCCACACATATAGCATTAACCCACCACACAGTGTAAAGAATCACTCCACACATATAGCATTAACCCACCACACAGTATAGTCCCCTGCTGTGCACACTCACACACACAAAGAAGGTCCAGAAGTTTCACTACAGTAGGCTACTCACTAGTATGAAAGAACAGATCGTTCATATTAGTTCATGCCCTTAAATCAAAACATGGTGAATAGTTTAGATTTGTCCAACTTTATTGATAAAGGGTGGGTTCACTTTACATTAGATGAAGTCTGACTGTCCTGATGTATCATTGTCCAGGTTCTGGCATGCTAGCTTGCTTTAACACAGTCTTGATGAAGATGGAGGTTGTCTGTGTTTTGGAAGGTGACGAACTAGGCTCCGTTCTTAATCGTGTTTTCTCCAGCACTCTCACCTCTCGTGTCTTTTGGTGAAGTGGCGTCACCGTGTCTGAGAAAGTTAGCCCACTCATTCTCAGTCACCGTGGCTAAAGGCGCCCGGCATGAAAGATATCTCAGCGGCCGGTTCACTATAGGGGTGAACAAATCGCTGACAAAGGAACCGTCTTTTCAATTCAGCGGCGTCGTTAAGACAACGGCCCGGTATCTCCACGATATGTTCCACTTCAAAAGCGGTCTTCATCCAGTGGCGTCTGCCAGCCCAATGAGAATGTGTGTCTAACTATACCCTTCGTTACAGATGATTGTGTTGACTCACTGCATTTTCAACAGACGTGTTCAACACTGACCAGAGAATCGAATTGTCCACTTTCAAAGTAAACGAGACAAAGGACTGAAGAGACGGCCGGCCAAAAAAGGTTGTCCGTGTCAGGGACCCCATTGACTCCACCTCGGTCATTCAAACGGAATCCAAACGGGTCCAAACTGATAAATAGGGATAAACAAATATATTAACATTGAAAGCAGCCACCAGAAACGTGTGTATATTAAAATTTATTCAGTCAATATGAAAGGATGGGAAAATAGATTTTAACACTCAATAAATGATGATAAAATACAATAAACAGGACTCATGTAAGCTAGCTCATCACTTCAGAACAAAATACAGCCATGAGCCAACATCTCAGTAAGTACAATCAAAGGTAAACAAGGTTCTTGGGTCATATGCTGACCATCCAATACACGTTTTAAAATTCGAACTACTTGAGGTGCACTTGATTTAACTTAGCTTTCAAAGCAGAGGTTATCCTACTTACAACCTCTTTGTCCTATAGGGACAATTTAAATCAGTTCTACGGTGCCTGTTAAGTTAAAACAAGCATACCTCCAGTGTTTCTAATCCATATCTGACCCAGGTGTGGTCACATCTCTTTCTGGCAACACAGTTCATCATGGTCTAACTCTCAGGCCAACTACCTGCTGTCTGCAGCGCTCACACACACACACACACACACACACAATTCACTGGTTTGTCACAATAACAAATAAATGTAATCTGGTACCAGAAGTGCCACAGGGGTCAACATCGCTGCTCAGAGAAATGTGTGTGTTTGTGTGTGTACACCATTTGGGCATGTGATACCATGTGTCCACTACAGCTTCATACTGTTACAGCAGGGCAGGCGGGTGGGGGGTGCAGTTGTGAGTTGTCTATATTTAATGGCCAATGGGAAGTGTTCCCCTGTACATGTCAAATGCATGGCAAAAGATGTCACACACTATCGGTCTAGATGCATCCCATTCATCATTCCCTCCCTCCAGCTCACAGTGAACTCTGGGGAGCACAATGATGAGGCTGTCATCGTTGCAAGTGGGTACAGGATTAAACATGTGCAACATTAGAGGGACATATGTAAAGATAATACAACCATATACAATACAAACACTCCCCATCTGTCTTTCCCGCTCTCTCTCGCTCTCTCTCTCTCTCTCTCTCTCTCACACACACACACACCACACACACACACACACACACTCACACTCACACAGCTATGCATAGTTGTCATGACCTCAGTGTCCTAGAGTAACCCCGTCCCTCCAGAGTTAAATGTTTCTCACACACACAGTAAATAATATCCATTAACCAGGGCTTACTTAACAAAATCCAAATATTGAACATTTGATATTTGACTGATCCCAGTTAGTTATAATGAAGCACAGGACCACATTTTATCCCAAAGACAACAGTGTTGGGTGCCACCACATTTACACTAAATAAAGAAATAACAATTTAAGAACTACCTCAATGGTTCCATAGAACACCCTTCACAGGTCCAAAAGTTTCCATATTGAAACCTCTGTATAAACTAAGAACCATATAGAGTTCCAAACAGCACCTTACAGAGCTGAAAGGGGGTCTACTGTATGGGAACCTTTTTCCAGAGGGTTTGGAACAAGCTTGGGTGGAGATGTGTGGTTCCATCCAGGGCACCACCACGTCTTCTGAGGAACTCAACTGTCCTCCATCCCTATCTTAGTTCTCTTATGGCAACACGTTCTAATGGCTTACGAAATGACCCCCAGGTGAGCCATGCGGTCCCTGGGGAAAACAAGTCCCGTCCACCTGCAGTGATGATGGTCACGCCCCTTCAAACAGACAAGTCTTAGGGACACTGTAACAGAGCTGGTTCGGTGACGAGCAGGCCCAGACCTGAACGTCTGTGCTGGGCTCCAGTGCTAATGCCAAGGCCTTCAGCTTAGCGCGCAAACATAATTTATGGCCAGCAGGATACCCCCCGCCCCCCTGCCCCCCTTCCCCAACCCCCATCCATGACCACCCCCACCGCGAGGTCCACCCATGTACACAGCGCCCCCAGAGGACTGGAGGCCGGGTGTTACGTGTTGTACTCGTCCTCATCACTGGGTTCTGACTTGATGTCGTCAGGGTGGATCTGGAGGTAGTTCTGGGTGGCGGTCCTGGTACACACGTACCACTCCTTCATGTCTGTCACCTGAGGTAGAGGGGGGTTCACTGATTGGTTCCTCTGTGTCCTAGGGGGAGGGTTTGCACGGTTCCTGACCAACCCCGACAGGGAGAGGTCAAGGGGTCCGGAGTTGGGGGAGGGGCAGAAGAGGACTTTGCGCTCGATGGATGAGGGGGAGGAGTCGAAGTGGATCTTGAGATCTAGTGGTTCCGAGGTAGGCGAGGCCTTGACATGGACCTTCATGTGTTTGCGAAGGGAGCTGGGGTGAGTGTAGGACTTCCCACAGCCCAGGGCTTTGCAGTCGTAGGGCTTGGAGCTGGTGTGGACCTGCGAGTGCTTCTTCCTGTCGCTGCTGTTGGCGAAGCGACGCTCGCAGAACTCACACTGGAACGGCTTCTCCCCTGGATGAGAGGAGAGACAGGGGGAAGGAAAGAGAGGAACGATTGGGGTGGTTGGAGGGGAGAAGAGATGGAATGAGAACAGGATCAATAAGAGGAGCGGAGGGATGGAGAAGTGCAGAGGGGAGGGGTGGAGGACCAGAGCGACAGAGAGGAGTGCAAGAAAGAAACAATCGATTCAATTGTAGACTAAATACAACAGCTTGATGTTGGCATTCATAGACCTTCATAGACTGGAGTTTGGCCCGTGGGACACACTTTACCTAGATCTCCTTCCTAATTAGCAAACCCAAATCTATATTTATAAATACCAACGGGTTCACTTATAACATATCCTTGTAGTTCCTGAATCCTGACCTGCCCTTGGAACATGTTACACACTCAAAACAGCTGTAAGTAAGGACACCAGCCTAAGCTTCTTCAAGCATAGCAACATGATGTCCACCTTAACATCTATAGCCATGAAAGGTTATGTTTCAATCAGTTAGTTTGACATTTTCCTACACACAAACGGACATGACAGTAGACAGACACTGCTTCGCCTTAAGGCAAAATGATAAACAGACCTTAAGACAAGACAGTTGATAGGCTATAGTTACCCGCCATCACAAAATGAAATGAAGCACAATGCACGCCATTCAGACTAGCCTAAATCAAGATATCATCGAAGCCATTACATACGGAGTCTTTGCTAGCTAGCTTAGCTAGTCAGGTTACACACTATTTCTTTCAATTGTGATGGGGTCGCTATGGGGACCATTTCCCGTGCCCCCTCTTCAAAAAACATACCAGTGTGCGTGCGTGTGTGAATCTTAAGGTTTTCCGAGCGGGCGAACATTTTCCCGCAGTCAGGGAATGAGCAGGAGAAGGGTTTCTCCCCGGTATGCACTCGGATGTGGTTAATCAGTTTATATTTGGCCTTGAAAGCCTTCCCTTCGCGCAGACATTCTTCCCACATGCAGACATGGCTCAGAGACTCGAGCCCCGCGACGTGATCCATGGTGACGTGGTCGACCAGCTCGTGCATGGAACTGAAAGTTAGATCGCAGACCTTTTGTTTGGAGGTTTTGCTAAGCTCGGTCCATTTGCAAATCAACTCGGTCTTTATTGTCCCGTTCGGATAGGAGCCAGTCGGGGCGGCGCGAGGAGGCGATGCGATGCTCGAGGCAACCGAGTTGTTGTTGCGGAGCGGAGGGAGGCCATTGTGCCGCGCGCCCGCCCGCTGCATGGTAGAGACGGGCAGCTGGCTAGCTCCGTCGGCGGATTGAAGCCGCTCTGGTTTCGTTAGAACCGCGTATAACTCTCTCCCCCACCCGGTTTTGAGAAGGCGCATGTGGCAGTCCAGGGGTACCCCGCAGCTCGGTTACACCCGGGCGGTCCGTCCCTCCATGCTCGCTCGATAGTACAAGGAACCGTATTCACACCAGAGGAGGTATCAGCTATAGCGTCCCAATAGTCTGAAATGGTGCCCTCTGCTGGTGTTCTCCTTCCGTTTATCTGACTTCAATAAATGGGATAGATTGAAGCAACATGGCGTCCTTCTTTAAAAGGCCTATTTTGCGTATGTGGTGTCTTTTTAGATTAGTGTTTACAAAGGAGAGGACGAGAGGGAAGGACGGAGTTTAAGAGTGCACCTAGTGGTAGGCATGTAAAACTCTCACAGCTAGTGCCAGTTAAACTAGGCCTCCCACTGTGTGGCTGTGTAGTATAGGGCTAGATGAAGCCTGCGTGGAAATGCTTTGCTTAATAGGCTACACATTTATTTTCATGATTTTATTTTCTTTCATGTTAATAAATTCATTCACAACCATCCGTTTATTGATAATTAATTAGGACTCGTTGATATAGTTGAGCATATGGAGGAAATGTCGGACCAGGGTTTTGGTCCATCAGATCTAATAAAACTTGAGTCCTTTCAGCTTGGCGAGTCCAAAGAGACACACTCCCCTTTCCTGTCCGACTGGAAATCTATTTTTTCCTCCTGATTTCAGCCCTTCCTTTGAACTTGGGCCACCCCCGCGGTTCTGTCAGCGGGGCAGGGAGACACATGGCCCGGGTATGGAGGTGGTGCATGTCTCTACCCTCCATGCTTATAATCCCACCCGCTATAGGGTTCGATTCGCTAGCCACAGATTCGCTTTTAAAGATTCCCTTTCTCGTACCTTTAGGCCCAACAAAAATACTGATCCCACAACTATGGGTGTTATGTCAAATGCTTACATAACTTGGGGCTGTACTAGAGGCATCTGTGAAAGTTTGCTGTCCAGGAGGATATAACAACCTAATAAATTAAATAGATTTTCTTTGAAAAGACACAGTTTCCCGTCAAGGCCCCCTGCCCCCCAAAACACAGTCTGGGCGTGGCGCCCACTGGAGCCTAACCTTTAATTGGTGGAAGGGACGGGGGTCCACCAGGCGACGTGTCCAATCAGCGCTCAGCTCGGGGACCCCCCGGGCTCCCTAAAAGAGGAGGTAAGATGTGACTCGTGAGTACCTTGGAGAGTCGCACCGTAGACTTCAGGGAGCACGAGAACAGGCTGGTCTAATCTTTTTCGCATTCCCCATTGACAACAAGATATTTTTTATATGTTTGTTTATAACCGAAGCTATTGATACAGCTATAGCTGTAGGATTCTCTGGTACAGCTGTGAAAATATCTACTCTACATTGCAACTATCATTTTAAAGGAACTTTAAAATCCTTATAGATCTTTTTTGGTAACATTTGAGGACATTAAGTGTTCAAATATTGTCTTGTGCGCATCGGCAATACCGCGAGCCCAGGGCCTCGCTGTGATGCTGTTGGAGTCTCAGTATCAGGCCGCGAGCACAGGGGTCAGCGCGTTCTCCAGACACCAATCCGCTTCTGAGATGCACGATCGGGAATCTGGCTTCATGGACGCAGTTCACATGGGCGCTTTTAAGCTAAATGATCATTCACCAGGTCAGGGTACCGCGTTCGCAGGCCAGGGGAGTGGGTACGCGGCCTCCTATGCCAGTTCTACCCGGGACTTTATCCTGCGTAACCGGGGGTTCGGAGGAGACTCGCCCTCAGGTAACGACCAGCACGCACTACTCAGAACCATGGCGGGGTCCCTGCATCACCCTCACGCGGAGGGCCAGGGGCACGGGCACATACTCTTCCCTGGGATTCATGAACAGCACCATGGCTCTGCCAACGTGCTGGGCGGGCGGCTGGGGATGCCTGGCGAGGTGTTCGGGCGAGCGGACCAATATCATCATGTATCCGGGCCAAGAGCGGACCCTTACGGCCAGTATGGGGCCATAGGTCTGAACATGGGAATGGCTTCGCATCACCACCCCGGCGCCTTTTTCCGTTACATGCGACAGCAGTGCATCAAACAGGAGTTGATTTGCAAGTGGGTTGACCCTGATCAACCGGGTGGCTCCAGCCGATGCTGTGGCAAGACCTACGGCACCATGCACGATCTGGTGGCGCACGTCTCCGTGGAACACGTCGGTGGGCCCGAGCAGAGTAGCCACGTCTGCTTCTGGGAGGACTGCCCGCGAGAGACCAAACCATTCAAGGCCAAATACAAGCTGGTGAATCACATTCGCGTGCACACCGGGGAGAAACCGTTCCCGTGCCCATTCCCTGGTTGTAGCAAGGTGTTTGCGCGCTCAGAAAACCTTAAAATCCACAAGCGGACGCACACAGGTAAAGCATTAGACCGTACATATTTGGCAGCCTTACAATTCATGTTAAATGGTCAAGAGATTATTATTAATGTTAGCAATGCTTATTTATTTAAACTTTGCCCGTAGTAATGTGTTGTAATCCCCTTTTGTAATATGTTCTAAACCCTTGTATTATTGTTCTCTCCTTCCTTTCTTCAGGCGAGAAGCCGTTTGTGTGTGATTACTTTGGCTGCGACAGACGCTTTGCCAACAGCAGTGACCGCAAGAAACACATGCACGTTCACACGTCTGACAAGCCCTATCTGTGCAAGATGTGTGAGAAGTCCTACACGCATCCAAGCTCTCTGCGCAAACATATGAAGGTATGGTAGTTCTCCTTGTACATATGTATTTTACTTCAATGTTTTCGCATCTAAGATTAATACTTTCCTTCAAATTATGGACTTATTTAGCTCATGATGTTCAATGTTTTTTTGCAGGTCCACGACTCACTCTCAACCACCGAGTCCTCTCCAGCCGCCAGCTCAGGGTACGAGTCCACTAGTCCATCTGGTCTGGTGTCTCCCGCCTCGGAGTCGCAGAGCAACATGTCCCCGGACAGCATCGTGCTCGGACACAGCGGTCACAGCCACAGCAACTTCAGTGAGTGGTACGTCTGAACGGCACGCAGAATTATTGGAAATCGGATCCAAATCTCGGGGAATACTCAGGGGACTGATGCACCTGAAACAGAGACAACACGTGGGGGCTATTGGACTGTAACATGGACCATGCCTCCAATACATTATTGTGAACTGATGCAAGAAAAAAGAAACGAATTGAAATGGAAGGTTATAATCAATCAAAAGTTGGTTAGGTTCTGAAGCCCTTTTCCGAGTGGCTGGTAACCTTATTAATTCCAAAAAAGTGCCAAAGCAAAACATTCTTTATGTTCGTCTATTTACATTTTAAGAAATATCTATCGATAAAGATATTTGAGGAGTAAGTGTTTTATGTTATCCTCAGTAAAAGGCAACTCGTTTATAGGCTGCTCTAAAGGAAACTATTTATAGATATATTGTTGACCTTTTTATTTTGTTTAATTACTTGTTCATATAATGTTTGTTTTTGTACTGTATAAAAAATAAATGAATGTAAAACAAATCTGCGTTTTCCATTTATGATGCCCATGTGTGTAACAACTTTATAGAGGCTAGATGAAAGATGTATCTTTGTAGGACTACATCTGAAAATGACCATAACATTTTTCAAATGTATTTTAATTGTTCCTTTCAACTATATTCACAGTTATTTTACAGATGCAACATGATATTTACTTTGAGTAAGAGACAAATTAATTCAGACAATGGCTTTGTGGTCATCACAGGTCAGTGAGTGTAGTAGCTTCAATATAGCATAAGGTACTGGCAGGATCACGCAAAATAGAGCGTAATAAGTCTACATTTGACAATCGTTGGCATCTGAAAAGACACTGTATGGTTAATGTCATGCTACTAATTTATTAAAGCAATTGTGACATGTTTAGTCTTTTTTTACAATCAATGTCACAAAAGGATTCATGGTTGTCCTCTGATAACTTATTTATATGATATAATCGTGTCTAACTGATATCTTAGTTAAACTCTCAAAGAACACAAACTCAAATGGAGAGAAATGTAGGGTTGGAATTGAAGCTTCCAGAATGTACCATCAGAGTAGGCTAGCCTGTGTTGATGGATGTGAAGCCATGTCCTTAGGCTTACCCATCATATGACACACATTACCACGTTTACCTGACTTGAAAGGACTCGCAACTATGTATCATTGTAGCCTGAAATATACAGTATATTATGGAAAAATACGTGCAACCTCACGTTTTTACGACACGGAGCTTCGTCAGCACTGATTGGTAGAAAGGAAGACTCCCCTACCCAACGTCATCACGTCGATGTCGCGTCCCACCACAGACTCCCAGACATGGCTGCCTACATGATCACTCCAACCCTACAAAGAGTTTTGTGTGCTGCAAAGGTGAGCCAACATGATAGATTGTATTTGTGACAATAGTTCTCATGCAATACGGGTTGATTGACTACACACTCACTGCCAAGATATTTACACTATAAATGGCTTCACTCCAGTTCGAGACCCTCGATGTTTGTCCGCCAACGTTCTCTGGTTATCCTGGACAATATCAAACTCTACTCATCGTTATTTGACAGCTTGGGTGATGGTCCACGTTCTAACCAACTCTATCTGTTTTATATTATCTGTCACTTCCCAACAATATATCGGTATAATTCACTTCGCTGAACTTTTGACGACGCCCATTCATACCCTGTCAATGTCAAATATGATAGATCACATGCTGAAATACGTGTATTAGCTGTTATGAAAGTGCAATGCTCATTTGAGTTATAGCTCGACTATGTGTAAAATCACGGTTGTAAAACCCTCGGTCATTGCAGCGGCATGGCACAGAATTGTTAGGTTGGTCGTTAGCATTCCAGCAATATGCAGGTGTACCCGACATGTAGGTGCATGGGTGAATTTGATAGTGGTTGTATGAAAACATTTACACGTATATCCTACCATGGCAAACAAGCCAATTCTCTTCTAGCTACATATGCTAGGCTACTTATTGACATTATCGGACACTGTTGTCCCTACTGCTTCTCCAGCTTTCATCCATCCAGTACAGATGCTGCGTGCTTGTCGGTCGGGCGCACTACTCCACGGTCTACAATGCCAACGAGAAGGTATTTGTTTTCACCGATCTTTAGAATGTAGCTCTAGAGTTCTGTACACATTGAGCTGCACTATTGTTTATAATGTACATTTCTAACGTTACGTTCTTATTTGATACCACCACAGAAGACTCGTCTTGTTCGTGTACTTAGTAGTGCTTTGAGAGAAAAAAACTAAATTTCCAGCCTTCCAACCTTAATTTCTGAAGACTTTGATCCACACACACACACACACCACACACACACCACACACACACACACACACACACACACACACACACACACACACACACACACACACACACACACACACACACACACACACACACACATCCAAGCCTACCCCCTGGCAGTGAGGCAGGGGGCCTGGAGTCAAAGGAAGTTGGAGAGTGGAAAGAGTTGGAAAAGAGAAAGAAAGAGGATTAATCCAATGTTCAGAGGGGAGGATGGGAGAGGGCGAGCGAGAAGGAGGGATCCTCTGTGTTTTATAAGGTGTGGAGACCTGAGGAGGGACTCAGGCAGATGTTAACACTTAAAGTTATTTTCCACATGTGTGTGTTTACAAGGCTGTGTGTTTGTGTGTGTGTTTCCTGGTATTTACAAGGCTGTGTTTGTACCTGGGTCTACATACAGGGTTACTGGGTTACTGTACATTAACACAGGTTTAACAGAGCAGAATGGCAACAGTCCTGGCAATGCTGCCGGGACGAAGACAGAAAAAGGCAGAGATAATGTGAGGTGCAAGTCATTTGTTGTGACAACTCGTCCACAGAGACTAATCTGTGTGTTTGTGGTTCTTTCTTTCACCCTCTCAGACCTTTGATAAGATCCTCATCGCCAACAGAGGGGAGATCGCCTGCAGGGTGAGACTTGAAGCAGAGCTGGTGGACACCCATACAGTATCACACACTGCTGTGGCCCTGGGCCCCCTAACAGTAACACACACTGCTGTGGCCCTGGGCCCCATACAGTACCACACACTGCTGTGGCCCTGGGCCCCATACAGTACCACACACTGCTGTGGCCCTGGGCCCCATACAGTATCACACACTGCTGTGGCCCTGGGCCCCATACAGTACCACACACTGCTGTGGCCCTGGGCCCCATACAGTACCACACACTGCTGTGGCCCTGGGCCCCATACAGTACCACACACTACTGTCACCCATGGGCCATACCACATGCAAATAGATTTACACGCACATAAGCCCACAGGGGTCTGATGCACCTGGGGTCATGTTGTTTTTGTGTAACGTTGTTTCTGTGAACCCACTGCTAGGTGATTAAAACGTGTAAGAAGATGGGCATCAGAACGGTGGCTGTGCACAGTGTTGTGGACGCCAGTGCGGTGAGTGTGTCCCCGCCCCACTGGTGTGAAGGACTGTACGACTCTATGATTGAGGCACTCTGGAGTAAAGTGACCACCGAACAATATCTGCTGTTGACCCTAGATTATGTGTGTGGGATTTGATTCTCCATTTAGCATCTCTTTGGGAAGACATGCAAAGGACCAACTGGCCTATCAAGCCCCCTCCCCCATCATATACACACACACACACACACACACACACACACACACACTGCCACCATGTTGATCCAGATGTTTATGTTAATCCCTGTGGAATGTGCCCTCGCGGCCTGTCACTCACTTCTCCTCGAGGTATGTTATGGAGGCGTGTGTGTGTTTCTCTCACAAAGTATAAACAGGACCAGACAGTGTATCACCATGCTGCGCCCTTCACCCCATGTGCGTTGGGGTAAACCTGGATCTGACCTCCGACCCCTCTGTCCCCGCCGTCTCAGGTCCACGTCAAGATGGCGGACGAGGCGGTGTGTGTAGGCCCCGCCCCCACCAATAAGAGCTACCTCAACATGGACGCCATCATGGACGCCGTCAGGACCACAGGGGCTCAAGCTGTGAGTCGGGGCTGAGAAAGGGGGGAGAGGGAGGGAGCAGAAGGAAGGATGCGGTTGATAGAAAGAGGACTCCCACCATGCGTGTCCTGGATTCTAGTGCAAGGGAACAGTGCTGAAAGTTGTCCCTCTGTCTCTTTAGGTTCACCCAGGGTATGGCTTTCTGTCCGAAAATAAGGAGTTTGCCAGGAGACTGGTGAGTAACTCACCCCACACACACACACACTCACACACACATTTCTCCCTCCCTATGCTCCTCCTTCTCTCAGTTCTCCTATTAGTGCCCCCCCGGAGGTAACTTCATTAGTGGTGTGAACCTGATTAGCTGCTCCACAAACAAGCAGATGCCACCAAAAGGCTCGTTTGATAAGGAAACACGATAAGGATTCAGTCTGGCTTAGACTAGGACTAGATAGTCTCTTAGCCAGGTCTACTCTAGGGCTATACGAGGTAGCCCCCTTACCCAGAGAAGAGGCCTTGTTAACCAGCAGTGTGGATGGACCCACAATGGCCCCACTGCCTATAGAAGTTTGAAAGTTTCTTCATTTATAGGGAATGGACGTATGTGCTTCGCGATCAACTATGAATCACTTTTCATTGTCTTATATCCTTCACATACAAGATCACTCTCTCCCCCCTTACTCTCTCTCTCAGACACACACACAGACACACACACAGACACACACACAGGCACACACACAGACACACACACACACAGACACACAGGCACACACACACACACACACAGGCACACACACACATACATATGCACTCTCTCAAATGTATTCCTTAGGGGCTGTGTATGAGTGGGCTGGCGTTTGCCTTCTGTGTCTCTGTGGAAATGAAGATGCCTTTACATTAGCAGCTGAATGGGCCCTCCCCCACTCTAACGGTGGTGAATAGTTAGTACAGGTTTACGCATTGCAAAACACTCTGGGGGTACAGCTTGGGGCTGGGAGGACAGGAGGGGCAGTAAGGACCCTTTTAGCATGAGAAAGAACCCCAGGGTGAATAGAGCTCTGTGTGTGTGTGTGTGTGTGTGTTGGTGTGTGTGTAGTAAGAGGTAGGTGTGAGCAGGTGTCTGTGTGGGGGGAGGTAGGACAGATTGTCATGTTTCTCATTAGGTTGGCCTGTACTCCAAAAGAAAAAATGTTGGGGGGGATTTTTTGACATGGGATTCACACCGCCCTGCACAGACACACACACACACACGTACACACAAACACACACACGTACACACACACACACAGACAGACAGACAGACCCAAATGCATCCACTTAACACTGAGATGTTTCCTTTTGTGGTTGTTGTATCGAGTGCATTGGTCTCTGTGGAACTATTCCCAAAAAGTGTGTGTGTGTGTGTTTGTGTGTAAAGGCATTTAAAAGTGCGTACTTGATTGGCAGCTGGAAAGGAAGAGATGGGTAATTGTATTTAAATGGTGACATTTCACAATTTGTAAAAGGGTGTGGGTGGCTCTGTGTCTACTGAAGATGTATTTATGATGTGTGCGGTTTAAACATCAGTGCCCAAGTTTTAACCATGAGGAACATCCACCTTATATTAGAGTTCTGAAATCATTAGGAACATTACAACCCAGGCTCACCTGCCCCTGTGCTGTTTGACCCTTCCAGGCCTCTATCCAGAGGTACCAGGAACCAGCGGAGCTGGAGTCTAGAGGTCCTCAGAGTTCTAGAACACGGAGCTTTAATCTAGAGTCACATGGAGTTCTACCACAGAGCTAGATTCTAGAGAAATACAGAATACCAGGAAATAAAGCTAGAATATAGAGTTTATGGAGTCCCCCCCCCCTCCCCCCTCAGTGTTGTCCTCTATAGGAATCTGCCTCCATTCACTTGAATGACTCAGTAGACGAGCACAGGGCTTGGATCTGCATGCTGACGACTGCCTTTTACATGTGATTGGGCCCGAGGCACAGAGGCAATCAGGAAGTCATATCCAGCAAGCTGTTTGGAGGACAAAGCCTTGCAGTCCTGTGCTTCCCCAGCCTGTGGTCTGAGTGAGCTGGTATATGGCCATGTGTCCAGGGGCTCAGCAGAGGAGGGAGGGGGAATGGACTTGGAACCACCGCCAGATCAGACCTCTTCACTGGGCTGGGAGTCACCGCCAGATCAGACCTCTTCACTGGGCTGGTGGGATAGGGCTGGGACTCATCCATGACCCACCTCTGCATGTTCCCTGACACAACATATGATACTGATAATACTGTTACATGTAATGGTGTGTGTTTGTGTTGACAAGTAATATAGCTGTGTAGCTAATGTCAGTGTTTGTGGTTCTGACCTGTGTGTGTGTGTGTGTGTATGTGTGTGTGTGTGTGTGCACCAGGCTGCAGAGAACGTGACATTCATTGGGCCAGACACACATGCTATCCAGGCCATGGGTGACAAGATAGAGAGCAAGCTGATCGCCAAGGCTGCCAAGGTCAACACAATCCCAGGATTTGACGGAGTTGTCAAGGTAACCCACACACACGCAAGAATACACACTCAATGTATTGTTCTGTAGTCCCAACCTTTCCTTTCTTCCATCTTCCTGTTCATAGCCCTCTTTCAGGGCTCTCTCTCTTATCCACCTTTTATTTACAACCCTTTTCCCCTCCCTCCCTCCCTCCCTCCCTCCCTCCCTCCCTCTCTCTCTCTCTCCTCTCGCTCTCTCTCTCTCTCTCTCTCTCTCTCTCTCTCCCTCCCTTCCCTTTTCCTTTCCTTCTCCCATCTTCTCCTTGTTTCTTCTGCTGTTCCCTCCCAACTTTCTCCTGTCCTCCCCTTCATTATTCCCCCCCCTCTTCTCCCTTCCCCCCCCGGGCCCCAATTCTCACCTCAGTGGGAGCGCCCAGGGGGTTAAACCAGCCGTCCTCTGTGGGGAGGGTCTGACCTACACACAGCAGGAGGGCCAATAGACAGGCAGGCTAGCACCTCTGGGTCTAGATAAGCACGCTCAACAGCACAGAAAGCAACACACAGACACGACTAGGGTGTTTGTGTCACACACACGTCAGAAAAGGCTCATTTAGGGCCTAGGTGAGAGAATCCCCCTCCCCCCCCTTCCCCACACCTCCAACGACCAAAGGACATGGAAATTAAATCCTTAAAATTCCTCTCCACTCAAAATGTTGTCATTTGGGGAAAGCACTCCCCCTGCTGGCTACAGTTGGTAGTCCTCAGTACTACACCATTGAGAGCCTCTACAGAGACTGTTCTGGAGGTTGCTGTTGTTGTTCTACCATGTCTCCTTGATATGATGGTAACCAGGACTTTGTTTACTATGTTGTATTGTAGACTGTGGAGGAGGCTGTGAAGATAGCAGGGGAGATAGGTAAGTGTGTGCTGGTGTGTGTGTGTTGTGTATGTGAGGGGTTGGTGTGGATGGGGTTGTGTATGTGTGTGGCTAGAAGGGGACCTACATGTGTGAAAGGGGAGGTGAGTGTGTGTGTGTAAGGGGGGATAAGTGTGTGTGTGTGTGTGTGTATGGGGGCTCTGTGTGTGTGTTAAGGGGAGGGGGATGCTCTGTATGTGTGTGTGTGGGGGGTAAGGGGGTCTCTGTGTATGTGTGTGTGTGTAAAAGGTGGGGGCGGGGCTATGTGTGTGTGTAAAGGAGGGGGGGCCCCAGTGTGTGTGTGTGTGTGTGTGTGTTTACTTCCAGATGTGCGTGTGTTTCTTCTCCAGGCTACCCAGTGATGATCAAGGCGTCAGCAGGAGGTGGAGGGAAGGGAATGAGGATCTCCTGGAATGATGAAGAGACCAGGTCTCTCTCTCTCTCTCTCTCCTCTCTCTCTCTCTCTCTCTGTCTCTCTCTCTCTCTCTCTCCACCTCTCACACTCGCCCCGCCAGCGATGCTCACCTCACCAACCCCTCCTCGTTGCCGTTCACTTTGACCGATGTCTTTGTCCCGTTTGACCAGCTCTCTCTATCTCTCCGTCGCTATCTCTCCCTATCTCCGTCTCTCTCGCCCTCAGTGTAGTATTGTAGTCAGCGTTAATGTGGATCTGTATCAGTGTCTCATCGGCTTGTCTCTGAAGGGCTTTAGCGAAGTCTGGCAAGATAACACACACATAGCTAATCACAAGCTAATGGGATTTCCCTCCACTATTACAGCGAGACTATAGAGACTATAGAGGGAGATCAGAGGGAGAGAGATACTGAGAGATAGTGAGAGAGATGAAGAGGAGGAGGGGTACTGCAGATTGGGGGCATGGCTGTGGGAGTAGGAAAGCTCTCTTCATGTCTAGCTATAATACTGTATCCTGTATTATCATGCTTCTCCCTGACCTCCTCTCCCTGACCTCCTCTTCCTGACCTCCTCTCCCTGACCTCCTCTTCCCTCTCTCACAACGCACACCGCTAGGGAAGGATTCCGCTTCTCCTCCCAGGAGGCCTTGTCCAGCTTCGGAGACGATCGTCTTCTCATTGAGAAGTACATAGACAACCCCCCGACACATCGAGATCCAGGTATGCTCTCCTCCCGCCTCTCCTCCTCCTCCTCCCGCCTCTCCTCCTCCTCCTCCCGCCTCTCCTCCTCCTCCTCCTCCTCCCCGCCTCTCCTCCTCCTCCTCCTCCTCCTCCCGCCTCCTCCTCCTCCTCCTCCCGCCTCTCCTCCTCCTCCTCCCGCCTCTCCTCCTCCTCCTCCTCCTCCCGCCTCCTCTCCTCCTCCTCCTCCTCCTCCCGCCTCTCCTCCTCCTCCTCCTCCTCCCTCCCTCCCGCCTCTCCTCCTCCTCCTCCTCCTCCCGCCTCTCCTCCTCCTCCTCCTCCTCCCGCCTCTCCTCCTCCTCCTCCTCCCGCCTCTCCTCCTCCCTCCTCCTCCTCCCCTGCCTCTCCTCCTCCTCCTCCTCCTCCTCCCCGCCTCTCCTCCTCCTCCTCCCTCCTCTCCTCCTCCTCCCTCCTCCTCCTCCCTCCTCCTCCTCGCCTCTCCTCCTCCTCCTCCTCCTCCTCCTCCCTCCTCTCCTCCTCCTCCTCCCGCCTCTCCTCCTCCCGCCTCTCCTCCTCCTCCTCCGATCTGGGATTCTGGACTGCCCCCCCCCTCGCTCTCTCTCCTCTCCTCTCTCTCGCTCCTCCCCCCCCTCCTCTCTCTCTCTCTCCTCTCCTCTCCTCTCTCGCTCCTCTCGCTCTCTCTCCTCTCTTCTCTCGTCACTCCCCCCCCCAGCTCTCTCTCCTCCTCTCTCTCACTCCCCCCCCCCTCGCTCTCTCTCCTCTCTCTCACTCGCTCTCTCTCCTCCTCTCTCTCACTCCCCTCCCCCCCACCCCTCGTCCTCTCGTCTCCTCTCTCTCACTCCCCCCCTCTCTCCTCTCTCCTCTCTCTCACTCTCTGCTCTCTCTCCTCTCTCTCTCACTCCCCCCCCTTCTCTCTATTTCTTTCTCTCTTTTTCTCTTCTTCTTGGTCCCTGCTGTGTGTGAGATTGGGATATTTTGTGTGTGTGTTTCAGATGGTGCTGATGATTATAAATGTGTGTGTGTCTAGGTGCTGGCTGATAAGCATGGTAACGCCCTGTGGTTGAACGAGAGGGAGTGTTCCATCCAGAGAAGGAACCAGAAGGTGGTGGAGGAGGCCCCCAGGTCAGCATCTTCCCCCTGACCTCCACCCTCCTACCTTCAGCAAATACACCACGTCTGTTCAGGAGGGATTTTAGAGCTTCAGTGTGTGTGGTCTTGTTTAAATACCCTTGTGGTGACCGTTTGTCCTCACAAGTATAGTGAAACGTGAAAAACTTGACCTTGTAAGGTCTTTCTGATGGGCCCCATAACTTCCAATGCTATAAAAAATAATTTTGGGGGGGAGGGGTTAATTTATGGGTTGTTAGGGTTAGAAATACATGAAGGGTCAAAGTTAGGTCATTTTGAATGGAAGTGAATGGCTGGGCCCCACTGGGATAGAAAAACAAACGTGCGTGTGCGTGTGCGTGTGTGTGTGTGTGTGTGCAGTATGTTCCTGGATGCGGAGACACGCAGAGCGATGGGGGAGCAGGCTGTGTCCCTGGCCAAGGCTGTCCAGTACTCCTCAGCAGGAACCGTAGAGTTCCTGGTAGACTCCACCAAGAACTTCTACTTCCTGGAAATGAACACACGCCTCCAGGTAGCTGGGTGGGTTGGCGGTGACATGTGTGTGTGTGTGAGGATCTGGGGGGCTCTGATCTGATTGGCTGACGAACGTCGCCCCTCCCCCAGGTGGAGCATCCAATCACAGAGTGCATCACAGGATTGGACCTGGTCCAGCAGATGATCCGTGTTGCTAAGGGTTACCCGCTACTCCACAAGCAGGAGGACATCCCCATCAACGGCTGGGCCATCGAGAGCAGGGTCTATGCTGAGGTACAAACACACACTACCTTGTATGAACTAGACAGCACTTTAAAGCACTTGACCTTATATGTGCCTCTCTTTCTGTCTCTGTCTCTCTTTGTCCCCTCCCTCCCTCCCGCCCTCCCACTTTCCCTCCCTCCCTCTCGCCCTCCCTCTCGCCCTCCCTCCCGCCCTCTCGCTCTCCCTCCCTCCCTCCCTCTCGCTCTCCCTCCCTCCCTCCCTCCCGCCCTCTCCCTCTCCCTTCCTCCCCAGGACCCCTACAAGTCATTCGGTCTTCCCTCCATCGGACGCCTTTCACGGTATCAGGAGCCCCTGAACCTCAGCAATGTAATCCATACACACACACAGGATCATACACAAACACGGAATATCACACACATGGGAATAACTCCCAAACACTGAAACACACACGCAGGATCACACACTCGGAGCTGGAGAATGTGTTCACATAGTGTGCCAGCAAACACTGGTAACTTTAGAAATGTATAGCTTCTTCACGCACACACACGGCATGTACAGGCTGGTGGAGATCTCTCTCTCTCTCTGTGTGTGTCTTTGAAGCCAACGAAGGACAACAAACAGCATTAGGACCTCATGTTGGCTTCCTGTCAGCTTCACAGCCTCACATTACAGTTTGTTGTTGTTCCAAATCCACCACAGAGCTATTAGTACTTCCTGTTCCTTACCCGACATGATAGCATAGTGTTTTTTAATTCTTGTTCTCTGATTGGCCCTTCTCTACCTCTCGTCTCATAGGTAAGAGTGGACAGCGGCATCGAAGAAGGAAGCGACATCAGCATCTACTATGACCCCATGATCTCCAAGGTCAGACAATAGAGTCCTCTCTGTGTGTCAAAACACACTCTGGTTGGCTAGTCCAGATGGGTTCTTGTGTCAGTGCCAGGGTATTAAAGTGTTTGAGTTTTTGGGATTGTCCCTCTGTGCTCTCTGTAGCTGGTGACATACGGTGCCACAAGAGGGGAAGCCCTGAGCAGAATGGAGGACGCTCTAGACAACTATGTCATCAGAGGTGAGGCGTTCTCACACACACACACACACACACACACACAGGTTTGTTTTCCTATCCTAGTGGGGCCCCACCATTGTCTTCCATTTAGAATTGGGTTATCGCTAACCCCTATACCCTAGCGTAACCCCTAGCCCCTTGCCTAATTCTAACCCTAACACTCTGAAACCCCCTAAAACAGGATTTGAAGTTATGGACCCCAATTTGGCACAATCCAGATTTTCAATTGCCCAATGCACCCATCCACGTCCCCAAATGGCACCAACAAGGAATCACCAACCTCCATCATATATTTGAAAATCAACAATCAATTTCAATTATCCAGAACTATGGGGTCGGGGAAGACCATTTTCTCCAGTACCAACAGTTGAGATCTTTAGTCAAAATGAAAATAACCAATAACACATTGCAGCCCTCTGAATTTAGTGAACAACTCTTAAAACTCGTGAACCAACCCCAAAAAGTTACATCTCATATCTACAAACTCATCTCTACCTCTAACTGCTCAATAACACTACCCAAAACTAAATGGGAAAATGACCTGGCATTATCTCCCGACCCCAATTTCTGGACACAAATCTGCAGTAACATCTTTGCAATGACTACCAACACCAACCTACAACTCATACAATACAAGACCATTCACAGAACCCACTTCACCCGTAGTATAAAATTGGATTTATTGACACTGACACCTGCTCACAATGCACAGGGAACACAGACTCCTATCTCCACGCCACCTGGCACTGCCAACCCATTCACTCGTTTTGGACCACTGTTATTGAGACGATATCCACCATCCTGGACTGCAGAGTCCCCATGTCTCCGACACTTTGCCTCCTAGGAGACACTTCAGAAATCCCCCTCCTGTCTCAACACGAAATCCCAGTACTCGTCTCTCTAGCTATCGCTAAGGAAATAGTCTTTCAGAGCTGGTTATCCAAAACATCCTGTCATCTCAAACACCGGTCCAATCTATTATCAGAATACATATTAACAGAAGAAATTGATGCTAGGAAAGAATAACAATATATGTGCCTTTAAAGACATCTGGAACCCTTTCAAAACCTTTCTGCAAATTCAGCCGTAGCATAAACCACGTACATCCCCTTCTTCCCCCCCACTTCTCTAGCCTCCTCTAGTCTCCCCTCTCTCTTTCCCCCTTTTCCCTTCTCATTGGGTCATCATATGCATAATCACACACACAAACACACAAACACAAACACACACACGTTCAAATTACACCTTTTCTCTCTTTCTCTTTCTCTCTCCAGCCTCTCTTTCCCTTTGTTCACATACATCCACATGCAGTCTTCAACACAATCCCCATCAATGCTGGCACATCTCATCCCCCTTAACTCACACAGATTCCCCCCATCAGTTCCTTTTCTCCCCCTGTCGACTTCTATCTTTCTCATTGTCAACAATCCCACCACAACTATATCATGTCTTGTGTAATTGTTTGTTGGCCTGTCCGCTTGCTTCTCTGTTGGTCTGTTTACTTGTTTGTCTTTTGGTCTGTCTGTGTGTCTGCTTGTCTGTCTGCATGCTTATCTGTTTGTTGCTTTATGCCCTTTAGTTTTCCCATTGTTTGGGGTGGGTGTGTTCGGAACGGCTTCAACCTATATTGTATTTACACTGGAATCAAAATAAAGCTGTCCTCCGAAAAGAAAATTTACGGGGCCCAGCAAAATGATTTTCACATTTCACTACACTTGTGTGGACATTTGGTCCCCACAAGTGTGGGTAAACAAGACCATAAACACACACACACACTTTGGTGTTGTCTTCGTTTAAACCCTCCGTCGCCCCCAGGTGTGACCCACAACATCCCTCTGCTCAGAGAGATCATCACACACCCCCGCTTCATCTCCGGGGACATCAGCACCAACTTCCTGCCTGAGGTCTACCCCGACGGGTTCAAAGGTCACCAGCTGACAGTGGAGGGGCGCAGGGAGCTCCTGGCTGCCGCCTCCTCTCTCTACGTCGCCGCCCAGATACGCTCCCAGACGTTCCTGGGTAACCTCAGGTAGGAGGAGGGAGGAGAGGAGGAGAGCGGTGGAGGAGGATTAGAGAAAGGAGGGAGGAGAGGAGAGGTAGAGGAGGAGAAGGGGAAAAAGGGAGGTGAGGTGGAGGAGAAGAGTGGAAGGTGGAGAAGGAGGAGAAGGAGGGAGGAGTGGAAGGTGGAGAGGAGAGGAGGGAGTGGAAGGTGGGAGGAGGTGGAGCAGTGGAGGGGGGGGTGGAGCATGAGAAGGGGAAGGAGGGAGGAGTGGAAGGGGGGGGTGGAGCATGAGAAGGGGAAGGAGGGAGGAGTAGGAGGTGGAGGAGTGGGAGGTGGGGAGGAGGGGAGGGGGGTGGGAGGTGAGGAGAAGGAGGGAGGAGTGGAGGGGGGGGTGGAGCATGGAGGGGAAGGAGGGAGGAGTGGAAGGGGGGGGTGGAGCATGAGAAGGGGAGGGAGGAGTGGAGGGGGGGGGTGGAGCATGAGAAGGAGGGATCGAGAGGACAGGATGAAAGAGGAAAGGCATCCGTTAAATGTTTCTTTTTGACTGAAGTGTGTGTGTGTGTGTGTGTGTGTGTGTGTTGCAGGGTGTCCACCACCCCCCAGGAGCGTCGCCAATGGGAGCTGTGTGTGGAGGTGGAGGGAGAGACACATACTGTGGCTGTGTCGCGGTCAGGGACCAATTACACTGTGAGTACACGCACATCTAACACACATACACACACCCCTATGTAACCATATAGGCATCTAACACACACACACACACCCCTATGTAACCATATAGGCATCTAACACACACACACACACCCATGTAACCATATAGGCATCTAACACACACACACACACCCCATGTAACCATATAGGCATCTAACACACACACACACACCCCTATGTAACCATATAGGCATCTAACTCAGTGAGGGGTCTGGATGCAGCAGGGTGGGGGGGAGGGGGGTCTTACTTAGTTGGTGGATGTTTAGACACCTGCATCAGCAGAACCCCCTCCTCACCACCACCACACACACACACACACACACACAAACAGTAGCAGTGTACAATCCCCTGCCTCTACACCCCCCTACCCCATTAAGCCTCCTCCATCTTTGAAGTTGTTTTCTCAACTGGTTTAGGGGTGAAAGATACACCCTCTTCAACCTCTCTCTCCCTCTGTACTTTGTAACTGATCACGGATGATGTCATTTAGAGTGAGGGAGGAGGCATAGTGACCACCCTGTGTGTCTCTCTTCCAGGTGGAGGTGGGGGGGGGAGAAGGTGGAGGTGGGGGGCGAGTGGAACCTGGCCTCTCCTCTGCTGCCCGTCACTATCAACGGTACCACCCGTGTCCTGCAGGTAACACACACACATACATGTATACACACGTATACACAGTCACTTACTGCCATACTGGGAGCTACCTCACCATTTAGCGGGTCAGTCCTAAACGAGTCATTTAGCTTTAATTTTTTATATTTAGCCACAAATGCATCAACCAAATACACACTTTAATACTGTTAATACTGGGACCACTCAAGCAGATCACAGTTGTGCATTAAATGGTTTAGGAATTGTTGCATATGCTGCTCAATAATGTTTCTCCCTCCTATGTGTGTCTCTCTCTCTCTCTCTCTCTCTCTTTGTGTCTCTCATTCTGTGTGTCTGTCTCTCTGTCTCTCATACACTCCTCTTTGGTTGCTGCAGTGTCTGTCCAGAAATGCTTCAGGAGAGATCACCCTGCAGTTCCTGGGCACCTCGGTCAGTCTGTGTGTGTGTGTGTGTGTGTGTGTGTGTGTGTGTGTGTGTGTGTGTGTGTGTGTGTGTGTGTGTGTGTGTGTGTGTGTGTGTGTGTGTGTGTGTAAGTGTGTCGGTACGTACATGGTAAAGCCCATAGATGTATATACAGAATGTGGCCTCCGGTGCTCTGTTACAGCAGAACAACAACAAAGTCCCTCTCCCTAACTCCACATGAGGTTTAGGAAGCAGGAACAGGAAGTGAGGTCAGAGGTTGAGGCCGGCCTGTGTAAAAAAGGCCCCCTCCTGGTCAGATCAGACCAGTCACTAATAGCCTGGCCTTTTAAACTCTTTAATGGACTGCTTAATGGCTTCCTGCTATTCTTGTGTGTGTGTTTGTGTGTTGTGTGTGTGTGTGTGTGTCTGTGTGTGTCTTGTGGTCTGTTGTGGCAAACAGCTGTCAGGATCTTCCTCCATCCCTCCCTTCTTGACTTTGGGTGATGCACACACACACACACACACACACACACACAGACACAGACACACACAGACACACACACACACACACACACACTCTTGTTGCTATATTTGTATGTGGACGTGTCTTGTTGCTGTGCGTCTTCCTGGAAAGCGTGTGTTTCCCCCGTCGGTTGTGGAGCTCTTTGGGGCCTCGGCGTCCCTCGACAGGTCCTGATTCAGGAGCGCAGCAGGTCACCTCATCCCGGACGAGGGGAGAGCAGGGATGACTTATGTTCATGTTTTGAGAAGGAGGTTGGGGAATTTTCAGCTGTGGAGAACCGACATCTGACAAAGTTCGGAAGTCACATAGACACAATACACACACACACAAACACACACATCCTCCTGCTCTCTCTCCCTCTCAGTTCCTTGCTCGGCGCAGTCTCCTTGTTCTAATTAGCATGCAATTAGCATCCAGCCAAAGCTAAACGAGGCCAAGGCAACACACTCAGAACGACCCACGTTTAATTAAACAGACACTTACTGAGTTGCTTAAGAGTGTACAAGCAAAGTTGGATGTGTGTGTGAGGTGTTTGTGCGTAGGTGTAGGGGGTGAGGGATTGTCACTGCCATCTTCTGGACAGTGTAAGTAACTCCTTTGCTCGTGTGCGCACACGTGTGTGTTTGCAGTTCAAGGTGCGTGTCTTGAGTAAGCAGGCAGCCTCGCTGAGTTCCTACATGCCAGAGAAGGTTCCAGAAGACACCAGCAGCCTCCTGCGCTCACCCATGCCCGGTTCAGTTGTAGCCGTTTCCGTCAAGCCAGGAGACACGGTGAGAACATGCACATACATTTCTCACATGCTAAGAACACATTTACAGGTGACATGCTAAAACACACATGTACTGGCCACATGTAAACAGGCCACACATCCCACTTATACCTGTATACTGTACTGTACCATACTTGTCCATAGGTTACAATAAATCCATAGTAAGCCTTGACCAAAATCAATACACTAAGCAACACACACACACACACTTTTCTCTCCGTCCTACTCGTGCACATAGACACACACAGCCTTTCTCTCCGTCCACACAGACACACACACTTGTCTCTTCCGCTCCGTTGCAGTCACAGTAATGGAGTAGTTGTTGTTATGAATATCACATGTGTACGGTGGCGCCTGCTAATGCAGCCATGTCTGCTGTCCAGATGACGAGCTGCGGCTCAAGGCCTGTCAGCTGAGCCAGGTTCTATCATGTTGATGTTCCTCAGCTGAGCCAGGTTCTATCATGTGGATGTTCCTCAGCTGAGCCAGGTTCTATCATGTTGATGTTCCTCAGCTGAGCCAGGTTCTATCACGTTGATGTTCCTCAGCTGAGCCAGGTTCTATCATGTTGATGTTCCTCAGCTGAGCCAGGTTCTATCATGTTGATGTTCCTCAGCTGAGCCAGGTTCTATCATGTTGATGTTCCTCAGCTGAGCCAGGTTCTATCACGTTGATGTTCCTCAGCTGAGCCAGGTTCTATCATGTTGATGTTCCTCAGCTGAGCCAGGTTCTATCACGTTGATGTTCCTCAGCTGAGCCAGGTTCTATCATGTTGATGTTCCTCAGCTGAGCCAGGTTCTATCATGTTGATGTTCCTCAGCTGAGCCAGGTTCTATCACGTTGATGTTCCTCAGCTGAGCCAGGTTCTATCATGTTGATGTTCCTCAGCTGAGCCAGGTTCTATCATGTTGATGTTCCTCAGCTGAGCCAGGTTCTATCACGTTGATGTTTCCTAGCCAGTTTCTGTGTTCTCAGCTGAGCCAGGTTCTATCACGTTGATGTTCCTCAGCTGAGCCAGGTTCTATCATGTTGATGTTCCTCAGCTGAGCCAGGTTCTATCACGTTGATGTTCCTCAGCTGAGCCAGGTTCTATCATGTTGATGTTCCTCAGCTGAGCCAGGTTCTATCATGTTGATGTTCCTCAGCTGAGCCAGGTTCTATCACGTTGATGTTCCTCAGCTGAGCCAGGTTCTATCATGTTGATGTTCCTCAGCTGAGCCAGGTTCTATCATGTTGATGTTCCTCAGCTGAGCCAGGTTCTATCACGTTGATGTTCCTCAGCTGAGCCAGGTTCTATCATGTTGATGTTCCTCAGCTGAGCCAGGTTCTATCATGTTGATGTTCCTCAGCTGAGCCAGGTTCTATCATGTTGATGTTCCTCAGCTGAGCCAGGTTCTATCATGTTGATGTTCCTCAGCTGAGCCAGGTTCTATCACGTTGATGTTCCTCAGCTGAGCCAGGTTCTATCACGTTGATGTTCCTCAGCTGAGCCAGGTTCTATCATGTTGATGTTCCTCAGCTGAGCCAGGTTCTATCACGTTGATGTTCCTCAGCTGAGCCAGGTTCTATCACGTTGATGTTCCTCAGCTGAGCCAGGTTCTATCATGTTGATGTTCCTCAGCTGAGCCAGGTTCTATCATGTTGATGTTCCTCAGCTGAGCCAGGTTCTATCATGTTGATGTTCCTCAGCTGAGCCAGGTTCTATCATGTTGATGTTCTCCAGGTGGCTGAAGGCCAGGAGATCTGTGTGATTGAGGCCATGAAGATGCAGAACAGCATGACTGCTGCCAGGACTGCCAAGGTAACCCTAACCTCACCGATGATGATGCTATAATGTATTCAATTTAACAGACACCTTTTTCCAAAGAGAAGTACAGTGAAGTATTTGAACCGGCAACCTGTTGATCTCCTGTCAAACACATCAACTTTTTGTTGATGTTATTGTTTGTTGTTGATGTTGTTTGCCTCATCCCAGGTGAAGAGTGTCCACTGTAAGCCTGGAGAGACTGTGGGGGAGGGAGACCTGCTGGTAGAGCTGGAGTAGATGACTCCTGACCTATGACATCATCACCACCTGGGTCCAGGATCATGAAGACAGGAAGTGGAGGACAGAGGAATGGGCTTAGGGACGGACAGCCATGAGTAGACTAGACCCAACATTCCCCATTCGTTTTTTTTCCTTTTGTTGTTTTGGGTTAATTCCTTTGGTACTCCCACCCTCCAGTATCAAGCTATGGGATTGGCTGGGTGGTTGTACGGTTCTCCAATAACAAGGATGTGTTCTTGTGACTTCACCCTCAAAGAAGGTTTCCTTGTGGCCAGCATGTTACATCATATCTCTTGACCGGGGTCAGTTCAGTTTTAAATCCATCAATTCAGGAATAAAATATGTAATTGTCGCTGGGCAGATTGCTTTAAAGGATGATCACCATTGTATTATAATGGTCAACACACAATGTAGCTGTATGCATATACATATTTCTATTACAGCTATTGCATTTAAGTAAAACCTGAATTGAACTGAACTGATCCAAGTCTTGCTCTTCACATTTCAATGTCATGTGTATTAAAACCCGTAGTACACAACTCCCATAGCTGAATGTTGACTCCATTTACAAGGAAGTCTTTGCCTTAAACATCCAACCTAATAGACACCACTGACGGGGGAGGGGGGTTTGTGGTTGTGTTTCAATTTCTATATGTCTGATTATATTTGTACATTTGTGGGACATAATTAAAAGACCCCTACCCAAACACACACACACACACCCCTGGCCTGAATTGTATGTTGTCCCAGCCCCATCGGGACCTATCCCAAACGATATTCTGCCTTGTGTGGAAATGGGAGGGGAGAGGGGGAGGGAGGGAGGGGGACAGAGAAGATAGGACCTTGGATTACCTTTTACACTCCTCTGCTCTGCCAGTTCTCTGATGATGAATCACATGTAGAGATCCAGTGATGTGTGTGTGTGTGTGTGTGTGTGTGGTTGCAGGGACTGGCTAGGTTGTGTAGCCCATTTAGCTTCCTCTGTGTACATGTAGCAGTGTTATTCACATGGTGCTGGGTAGAGATGGAGGAACGTGGAGCAGGGCTGTGATCAGGGCTGTGCTCTAACAGGACGGGATAGATGAAAGCATGTTCTCCACTACATAGCTGACACCCGTCCAGGTCTTCTCAAATCAGTGGTTTCTTAACGAATGACACATCACTAGGGGTCAGGGGTTATGATCGAGGGTTGGTTGGTTTGTTTGGGAGTCAAGCAAGACCCTCGTGGCAGTCACCAACACAATAACTCTTTGTACTTTTGTCTCTTGAAATTATTTTGTAATAAAATGAGAAAGATGTAAATTCAGTGGCATTTTATGTTGAATTGTTGTGAATTGAGATATAGAATAAAGAAAATTGATGCTTTGACAGTGTGTCCTGTTTCCAACGATGAGTTTGTTGTCACGTATCAGGCCTGTAAGGTCAGGAGAGTGGTGGAGAGAACACTGGAGAGAGAGGGAGACCAACACAGAGAGACAACCAGTATTGAGAAGCACAGGCTAGGACAAAGCGCTATTTTCTTCACTGTAACTCCCTACTCTGAGAGAGGAGATGAGTTTGAAAGCAGGAAATGGGGGAGAGGGGGGGACAGGCACATAGAGAGGGAGATCTTGGTTAGACACCCTGTCAACATCATATCCACGGATGAAAAACGTATTTTATTACATCATCGTCTGTCGTTACAAACACAGGAAACAGAATCAATCCCCACACCCAGTGTCTGACATAGTCCCATCTCTGCAGCAGAGTCTGTCGCTCTCCTCCACGCCTGTCTCGGCAAACAGCCACTAGGCCTCAACCGATCCTCAGACCGTGGTAACTCTCATGACCAGCTCTCGGCTGCCTTCACTGGGCTCAGCCGGGACCTGGGCCTGGGCGAGGACCTGTGGCTGGATCTGTGTGACCCGGGGGGTCTGCTGCCTGAAGTGGCTGAGCAGATGGAGGAGGTTGTAGGGGCAGTGGTGATGATAAGGATGATGATGACGCCGGTCCGTTAACGACGGCGCCTGTCCGTTCCTCCGCTCCGATAAAGAGTCCTGCGTGGTTGCCGTGGAGGCGGTCGCTGCGGCGCCCAGGGCATGGGCGGCCATGAGGGAGGAGGTGGAGGGGGAGGCCGGGTCGTCCCAGAGGCCGGCCCCAGACGAGGCAGCGTTCCTGGGCAGGGCCGGGGGCCTGGGTGTGGGGCCGTATTTCTGGTGGTCCTCCGTGTCTTTGGTCTTATCGTAGTTCAGGACCTTCCACTGCTGGTTAACAGCCTGCCAGCGGTTGAAGATGCGGAATACAGAAGGCCCCTCGTGGATGATCAGAGCTGGGGAGAGGGAGAGAGGTTAGGCACAAACGTCAACACACACACGTAAACAAACACACAAAGCCTTGATGGGGAAGGACCTCTCTGTTGCTTGGTAACCTGATCCCTGTGTGCATGATGGCACGTTTACCTCATAGGTTTGGATCATCTATCCCCTTTCTCGTCAAACCCCCCAGTACCGCTCTGAGTGGGCGAGTTTTGCCCTAGTACCCCACGATCGGTCAGCGATGGGACCCCAGACGCACACGTCAAACAAAAACCGCCGAGCCGACAACGTAGCATCATCACGGACCCCAACACGCTAAAGACTCCCCAGTCACAGTCTACGTCCCAAAACACCCACTCCTCTCCTCAACCCTTCCTCTCCTCCCTTCCCCACCCCTTCCTCTCCTCCCCTTCCTCTCCTCCCTTCCCCACCCCTTCCTCTCCTCCCCTTCCTCTCCTCCCCTTCCTCTCCTCCAGTGAAGAGTTCATTTATCTGGCCCATCAGTACTCTCCAGGAAAGACATACATCACCGCTGAGCTCTGGAGGACTCTCCCATTGATTTACTCTGTGTGTGTGGTGTGTGTTTGTGTGGTGTGGTGTGTGTGTGTGTGAATGTGTTTGTGTGGTGTGGTGTGTGTGTGTGTGTTGTGTGGTGTGGTGTGTGTGAACTACTACAGATGAAGCGATGCAGCTTGCTCTTTCGAGCCTATTCATGAAGCCCTTGTTTCCTCTTGGAAGAGATCATCTCATATGACCTGCCTCTCCTCAGTGTCACTAATCATGTCTGCTCTTCTGTCTGCTCCTTAGCGTAAGAAAACATTCGATCCTTGTTTGCATTTTTACAGTTCTGGTTCATCCCCACACTACCTAGTATGTCCTGTAGTGTGTAAATAACACTACCTACAGTATGTTGTCCTGTAGTGTGTAAATAACACAACCTACAGTATGTTGTCCTTTAGTGTTTATGTACCACAATATCTGCTATGTCCTTGATTGTGTATGTAACACACAACCTACACACTACCTAGTGTGTGTAACACAGAGGGAACCATGTCTTCTAGCTCAGAGATGGTGCTGCCACCAGACATGAGGGTTGGGTTTACTAGAGGCAACAGCTACTCGACACCCACATCGCATACACACACACACACACACACACACACACACACACACACACACACACATAGACATACACTCCTGCCAACACATTTTGACAGACATACCATGCACACCGAAATGGACTCACATTGACTTGTAGACACACCCACACCCACACACACACCACCCACACACACCCACACACACCGTTATCTTTTAATTATATCCTCCCACTGTGGGAGTCACATTCTCCTTCTCAATTATTGCTTAGGAAAGCAGGATGAGATTTGTGTGTGTAAGTGTTTGTGTGTGTGTGTGTCTGCGTGTGTGAATGAGTACTCATGGGCAGGACTTGATTAGTTTGTTCAGCTTGGACCTTGTAGAAGGGCCCACTCATGCTTGCGTGTTCAGGTGTGTGCTTATTGTCTCAGACTCCAGTAGCCACTTAAACTTAATATCAGCCTCAACCTAAACCTCAGCCTCAGCCCCATTCTTTCCTTCAGCCCTAGCTACACCACCAGCCCCATCCCCAGCCTCTGTCCCCAGCCTCTGTCCCAGCTCTGTCCTCAGCCTCTACACCTGTCACCAACCTTGCTCCAGCCAGGGATTCTCTCCCCCATCATTAGCCCAAACCCCTTCAGCCCTAGCTACACCACCAGCCCCATCTCTAACCCCAGAACCATCTCTAACCCCTAGAACCATCTCTAACCCTAACCCATCTCTAACCCTAACCCCAGAACCATCTCTAACCCTAACCCCATTTCTAACCCTAACCCCATCTCTAACCCTAACCCCATCTCTAACCCCAGAACCATCTCTAACCCCAGGCCCATCTCTAACCCCAGGCCCATCTCTAACCCCAGGCCCATCTCTAACCCAGACCCATCTTTAACCCCAGGCCCATCTCTAACCCAGACCCATCTCTAACCCCAGGCCCATCTCTAACCCCAGGCCCATCTCTAGCCCACCCCATCTTACCCCAGGCCCATCTCTAGCACCTACCCCATCTCTAACCCTAACCCCATCTCTAACCCTAACCCTTCCTTTCTTAAAAACAGATCTATGCACAATTTTGCACCATCACAGATCTAACCCTAACCCCATCTCTAGCACCTACCCTATCTCTAACCCTAACCCCATCTCTAGCACCTACCCCATCTCTAACCCTAACCCCATCTCTAGCACCCACTCCATCTCTAACCCTAACCCCATCTCTAGCACCTACTCCATCTCTAACCCTAACCCCATCTCTAGCACCTACCCCATCTCTAACCCCCCCAACCCAGCCCCGTCCTTAGACCAAACCCCAGCTCTAGCCCCAACCCCATCTCGAGCCCCAGTCACAGCCCCAATTCCATCTCTAGCCCAACCCTAACCCCGGCTCCAGCCCTTCTCCTCACCAATGCAGACCAGGTCCATGAATGCGTACATGGCGTAGCAGATCTGGAACAGCAGGTCCTGGCGCTGCCAGCGGGCCGAGGGGCTGATGAAGGACCACACCAGCCAGGAGATGCTGGCCATCAGGAACAGGGTCCCCAGGACCGCCGCCGCGATCTGGACCTTCTCTATCACCGTCAGGGAGATGGCCTGCCACTGAGCCCCACAGAGGACAGAGGGTTAGGATACACACACGACCACAGAGACTCTCACACACATATACATACAGAGACACACACACACACATATACATACAGAGACACACACACACACACATATACATACAGAGACACACGGACCTACAAAGACGTACACGCACATGCATGTACACCGAGACTCACGCACGCACGCACACACACACACACACGTAGACAGAGATACACACACACACATACACGGAGAGAGACTCTCTCACACACAAACACGTAAACCGAGGCTCTCACGCACACACACACACACACACACACACAGACTCTCACACACACACACACATGCTTGGACGTCCTCCTCGCACACCTGAAGGGGGTTGTTGGCGCTGATGGCGATGACGTGGTACTTGTAGTAGCACAGCTCACAGCTCCACGACCCTCTCTCGCTGATCCACTTGATGAGGCAGAGCTCATGGGTACAGCGCACTGATCCGCTACAGCGGCACGGGCTCAGTAGCTCCCCCTACAGGACGGAACAGGAAAGCCTCCAGGTTGATTGTTGTCGTATCACAGACAATGGAACAAAATAAACAGTCCCCGAAGTTGGCGACCTCTGCCGTCTGGTATGATGAACCAAGCACACCTCAACTTCATCACATCGAATTGGAGCAACTGCTTCTGTTTTCTTGGAGTGTGTTTGTAGGCGGTTTGATCTGTCTAAGTGTGTGTGCCCTGTGGTCACGTGATCTGGGGTGAGGTTTCTCTCCTCCCCAAAGCTCATGTAATCTGTTTGAGCAGACACCTCCTCCGAGATTAATCCTTACCCCTCTAATCCTGTTATGTGTGAAAGCGTGAGTGTGTGTGTACGTGTGTATGCCCTCTGTGTGTGTATTTCTGTATGTGTGTAAGGGTGCGATTTTGACATCAGAGCACTCTACCATGAACCAGTCAGTTCTAATCCTATCAAAGAGTAGAGAGACAGATAGAGATAGAGAGACAGAGATGGAGGGAGACAGAGTTGAAGAGGGTAAGAGAGATAGAGAGGGAGAAAGAATAGAGGGATACACAGACAGTGAGAGGGTGTGAGAGAGAGAGAGAGATGAGAGAGAGAGAGAGAGAGGGTGTGAGAGAGAGAGAGAGAGTTAACTCCATCAGTCTGGACCCTGCCCTGCCCTAGGAGCTACTACAGGTCATCTAAAAGGTTTGGGCTTGAATGCCTCAAGTGCTCAAGGGCCACCGTGACTCCAAAGGCTGGTGCAGCTGGTGCCCCTAGTTAACACTCACTGGTCCAAACTAACTAGGTTCCTGCCATTCCTAAGCATGGGACCTCCTAAACACATTCTCTCTCTTTCACACACACACACACACACACACACACACACACACACACACACACACACACACACACACACACACACACACACACACACACACACACACACACAAGGCTGTGAGTGGCATGCAGGCCAAGAGTGAGAGAAAGGGCTTTGAATGGTTGAATGGAGCGGGAGATCATTCAGCTATGCCCAATCCTCACCCCTGGACTCTCTCTTCATCTTAACTGTAGCACACACACACCATACATCATAAATCCATACAAGCACACATACAATTTTGCAGTTAGCTTGCACATTCAGACTGTGAATTTCCCATACACAAACACACAAACACACATACACACCCACACCTGTGACCTCAGACTGTAATCATCCGTTCTGTGTCAGGTCATTTCAGACCACCGTGGCTTCCACGTCTTGCTGCATCTTTTCCCCCTTCAATCTGCCTCCATCGCTGTCCATCTCTCCCTCTCTCAGTCTCTCCATGTCTCCCTCTCTCCCCATATCTCCTTGTCTCCACCTCTGTCTATCGTTCCCTCTTTCCACCTCACCCTCTCTCAATTCCTCCCTCTCTCCCTCCCATCTTTCCCTCCCGCCAGTTTACCTTCCATTCCCAGACTATCTCTTGTGCTTCCTTCGGGTCATGTGACCCACCGTCGTGGTGCCAAAGGTCCAGCACAAGGGCTATTCTCCTTATCTAAGACCAGGCGTGGGGTACTGAAACCCACGAGTCAACAGAACTGTGGCAGGGGCCAAAATCTCATATATACTTTGGGAGGGGGGGAGACAATTACATGACATTTTCTCAAGAGCCATTTTTGAGGGGACACACCAAAAGAAGTGCTGTAACACATTACCCACATTGTAATGTAGAGTAGGGGGACAGATCCCCCCCCCATACATGGATTTCCGCCAGTGAGCTGTGGGTGTGTAAGGCCGTGAGAAAATCATTACCTGTCCTCTCAAGCGTGTAATTGCTCCTGTGTGTGTAAAGTATCAACACAAGGCTTAGACTGGGAAGACAGAGAGAGAGAGAGAGAGAGAGAGAGAGAGAGAGGAGAGAAAAGGATGAGAGATGAGGGGAGGGAAAAGTGTGAAGGTGACAGGACAAAGACAGAGTATGGGGACAATTTGCACATGTGTGTGGAGAGAGAGCGAGAGAGCTAGAATACTATAGAGTTGTTAAACCACAGTTAATTTTCAATCATCCCCAACCAATCAAATCTCAGAACACTCTAGTCATATTGTCTCACCTGCTCAGGCCCTTGGAAGCAGATCCGGCACAGGGGAGTCCTTGAGCCGCTGTCAGTGCAGCTGTTTACCGACATCCCCTCGTCAAACTTATCCTTGGAACAGTCCTCCGATGAACTGCCATAGTGCAGAGGTCCTGCCTGCCCCGTGGCCGGCCAGTCCTCAACCACTTTTGGCTGATCCGTCCCGGCTGACCCCGCTGCCGGTGGCGCAGGTGCATGCTGGGCTGTTGAGTCGTTCGTGTTGGCAGCATTGCCGGTCGCATTGCTGTCGTTGTTTTGCCCGTTCATGGGGCTTGATGCCGGTGGCGGGGCCGGCGGCCTGAATAAGAAAACCTTCAGGTCACTTAACAAAACGCTACAGTGGCCTTTGGGCTTGCCCTGGCGGCGGAGCTGCATCGGTGTGTGGCCTAAAGATCCCTACAATCACCCCGAGAGACAACAACATGTGCCCGTCTGGTCAGATGTGAGAATACAGGTGTGGACAGATTGAATATAAGAGCAGCGCCGCTGAGGTACAAAGATATAATAGACAAGCTTACTGTGTTGCAGGATCAGGGGAGACCATTCTCCTCTCTTGCTTCTCCTGTTGGGCTGTATCAGTATCATGACATTCAATTGTTGATTTTCAAATGAACGCCCCAAAGCGTTCTGGTTCTGATGTGGGCAACAATACGATGGGGAAATGTTGTCCGCGCGCCACCTCACACAGCTGTCCTTTCAACTCTGGTCCGGGTTAGCTACATCCTATCAAACACGAGATTAAATCGAACTCGCCATTCGTTAATAAGCAAACGCGCGTAGACATGCTACATCACAAAATTAATGAACCAGCACAATAATCTCCTTCTAACGTTACCTCGGAGAACATGGATACACTCGAACTTATTGAACATTTTATTCCGCCAGAATCCATACAGTATGATAGCCTGTGACCCACTCAGCCTATAGCTTTGTCCAGGGAAGGACTTCAGACCGTCCAGACCTTCTCATCCTCACCCTCTCTTCTGTTGTCGATCGATTCTGTAACGTGCCATGCCCATATTCATTGGTCCTGCTATCCAAACGCGGGTCTCTCATCAACCCTGTCTGATTCAGGTTAGTTATGATGGTGGCTATTCACTCCCCATCCCATGTAAGATTCATAGCCGTCATGTCGCTGTGGGCTTCCCGCAGACCATTTAGCCTACTACCGTCCCCCGTTGTCCTGTTTGTCGAGCTTCTGTAGCCGGGGTGGTCCACCGCCGGATAGGCAGTGGTTGTCCAACGTTTTAACAGCTTGGCTACCCAATGCAGTTTGAATTGGGAGGTTATCTGCACATACCTCTAATGTCTGACAAGGTTCCTTAAACAAAAGGCTGAAAGAACCGTGTTCGATGTCATGGACCTGGCATGCAGGCAGGCTCCCCACAATGCGAGCCTATCTTTCCGACGGAGCATCCTTTTAGTAACCAACCAATTTCCATCAGGAGACAAGTATTTCAAGTCACCCACAAAGCGTTGTTTCGATGCATTTATGTCCATCAGATCAGCTAAACCCAAACGAGGAGCGCTGTTCCGGTGTTTTGTAATTTGTTGGACGCGGCAGTCTCTAGCCGCAGGTTCAGCACCATTACGGCTGGGATAGCTCCCAGGCGCGGGCACGTCTCACAACACCAGGGGCCGAGCACGGTCTGACATCGAGAACGGCTTTCTTCTTGACTGCTGGAGTCTTATCAGCAGGCTTTTGGGGGGTGGGGGGTATATGTTATTGTACTGCCAAGATTCAGATTATCAAATTGGATCATGTTTCTGTTGACCCCTACGGCAGTAAACTATAGTTTATGTTTCGGAAATATATCCGTACGAGGCCAATTCTGATGTGAAGCCTACGTAGGTAGTACTAGTAGGGTGGATTCAGGTATATTGGGACATTTTTTGTAATTTTATCTTCTGTGTTTAAGTTTGTCATCAAGTTCTAAAAATAACACAACACATGAGACATTTCTGAATTCCTCAAGGTATCCACATTATTTGAGTGTAAAAAATAAGTCTTTATGATATTTTATAAATGCATGGCTCACTATTTTAGTGCAGTTGACACAAAACTAATTTAAAGCAACTTGTTTGGTAATTTGGGACAGTATGTTTGGTAATTTGGGACATCATCAATTCATGGGTGTAGAGTAAAGTATTGAACAATAATTTAACATTTTAATGGATTTGTTAACCATAAAATGTTCTCTAAGTACTATTATTATTATTTCAGAGTATATAATATCCTAATTTTCAGGATATTATTGACATAAAATAATCTGACCCAAATTACAAGACCCACTACACACAGCTCTGACAGCTAGCAACCTTAGCCTCTAATTCCTTTTGCTAAAGATTGCCTAGGATACATCACTTAGGTTTTGTGTTGTTATAAATGTGACTTTTTCACTTTTAATCAGGTTATTTGTGACTAAACTATTAACACATTTCATTTTACACCCTAAAAATGCTGTCCCAAATTACCTCAAACATACTGTCCCAATTTACCACACCATGTTTGGTAATTTGGGACACCAAGAAAATGTTAAAATTAAATTAATATAAACATAATTTCAAATATTTTGATTTAGATTTTAGTACACTATTACATCACACATATTGTATCAACATTGGTGTCCACATAAAATTAAGCATATACATTTTACAGCCTTATATTAAAATCCACATAAAGCACATGTCATTCTTCTCATCTCTTGATTTTCGGGGTCAACTTCCTGTTTGATGCTGACCACACACCCCTGTGTGATGCCACGTACGTTATGTCATGTGACTTTAGTTATATGCTTCCTAAGCAATGTATCAGCACCCCTAACTTTACCATAGCCTTTTCAGAAGTAGTAAAATGCCTTTTCCTTATGCTGTCCCAAATTACCTGATGTCCCAATATACCTGAATCCACCCTAGGCTAGAGAACACCTACACCTAGAGCACACACTCCTTCCCCACACACAGTTTTGAGCACGCATAGATTAACTAGGTCTCGATATAGGCTTGCGTCTTTAGCCTGGCCCTCTCATAATGATGAATGTGGACTATGGATCAGTGTATTTCTGTAGGTCTATTTATTCGGTCGCTTTGACTGAGCACTAGCTCTCTTGAATTTGCCAGGGAATTAGTGTTAGCTAACATTTGTACAATATCCTACTCTACGGATCTCCTTCCAATCCCAGTCTCCGATAAAAAAAGTTGCTGGCTTTTGATTGTAACTGGTTTAGTAGGCTACATAGCCTAGAATCAAAAATAGAGTTGACTGAAACTGTAATTTTCCCTCCTTCAAAATATTCTCTTGGAACTGGCAAAAAATGTAACAATCGTTGACCTCGTTACCACGGTTACTTTATATGTGAATTTCCATTCTATTCAAATAAAGCCAGAAAATGTTAAACGCGCTGTTGAGCAGATTGAAAATGGATTGCTAGAAAGAGGAAAAGTAAGTAAGTAAGTTATACCAAATAATAAGCCAAATTCTTTCGTTTGAAATGAACTTTGTTAAAGTTAACTTGACTCGCTTTGCCTCCCAATCCTCCTTGCCTCGCTACGCGGTTAACGTTATTTCTCGCTTTATAATCCTATCTAGGCCTACAATAGACTACAGTAGCTAGCTAGCAACCTACTACTATCTCTAGAGCTACGGACAGGTGTACTGTTAGCTGACAGGCTCATGTATAGAAACTAGTTGTATTGCAGGCAGTGGATACGGAAAAAACACCCTTATTATATGACAATAATACATTTTAAAGTAATAGATCAAGAGTTAATCAACTAGGCCTATGTAATCAATTTTTAGCCTGACACTTAGAGCGAAGACCCACAGTTTTCCAGAAGGTAGCTAGTTAGCTGTATACATTTGTATGTTCATAATTACATTTCAGTAGGAACTCTGATGGCATTTGGACTGACACCTTGCAGGTGATTAAGGAGACCAAGCAGAGATGGGAAAAGGGGCCGCCATTTCCAAGGACCTTTCCTATCTCTACGAGAGGCTCCTCTTCAAGCTTTCCGATGATGGTTTCCACGACGTGTGGAGCATCGGTAGCTTCTTAGTCATCTTCATCTTCTGCACCATCACCATCACTCTAACCATGACTGTCATCATCAGCTGGTGCTGTGGCTGGTGCTTTGAGAAGTCGTCCCAGAACATCAGCAGGGCCAGCATTGGGCCCCTCAACCCGTCCATGTCGCGAGTGATGTCCTCACAGATGCAGAGGATAACCAGGGACGCACACACACAGCACTCCAGCATGCTCAGCACACCAGGACCCGTGTCTCTCACGCAGAGGCCGCTGACTAAGTTGAAGGCCAAGCCTGCTAAAAAGAGGAAGAAGGAAAGGAACGACATGCCCAGATCTGTCTCGGTGAAGCACAGGCGCGGATGCCGACCTCCCACTCGGATGAAGCCCAAAGAGGCCCCTGTCTAGAGGCCACTGACTGCTGTGTCTGCTTATGCATCGAGGTGACAGGGCTATGGCAACCCACAGATAAAGCACTTCTCCCCCAAAAGAAGCATTTGTGTATATAATTCAAACAATAAGTCATTGTTGTAGTGAGAATATATGTAAAGGTAACATTCGTATATATTCGAAGGTATATTTCATTGCATTTATGTCATTTAAGAAATATGTATTTACATTAGGCTATATTAAATATAAATCCTTGTTAACTGGACCTATAGGACCTCTCTTACAGGGAGGCCTTTTACTGGTTCACAATGTCAAAACAATGTCATTGTTAACTGGCCTTCAAGAGGATTTCCTTCGAAGCGACAGAGTAGACCTTTTCAGATCCAGATGGAATGAATCCAGCATGGTGGCTCATGCAGAAAGGGATGAAGGAGATGGGTAAGCCATGGCATAACACATAAGACTGCTACTTTTTGAGTGTGTCAGTATGTGTGTTCCTGTGCATTTCGTCCCCACGACCATCTCGCTGTTTGTGTGTGTGTGTGTGGTGGCACGGTGCCCTTTTCAAAGCATTAGGCTGATAGCAGTGGCATTTGGTGAAGGTCACTCGCTCGTAGCTGCTCTTGTGAAGTGGTATTGCACCAAAAGGCATTGCATTGAATGTTATATGTTATACATATATTTAATGCAGTTGATATATTTTATTATTGCATTTGGATGGTGAATAAAATCTAGCAAGACACATACATCTGAGACAAGACTGACTGAGTCAGAAGAGGTTGTCACACCATGAACTAGCCAGCTGAACATACAAAACCACCCAATACTGATAACACATACGAGCTTGTGAAGGGTTTTGAGTAAGATTAAAAATCGACATGTCCAATCGTGGGAGTTTCTGCTGTCCTCTGGTGGTCACAAGGGAGCAGAATTTAAAAGGTATGCTACCTGTTAACCTTTCAACAGCAGACACACGGGTTTTTTCCCCCCTTAATTTTTTCATTTAATCTAGCGGACGCTTTTATCACAGTGATATGCAGGAAAAAGGAGAGGATTTGAACTTGTGATCTCTGGATACTAATATAGACAGTAGCAAGAACATTTTATACCGATAAAAGTAGAGATAAACAGTCATCTACAATGCTAGCAAACGTTGCGACTGTGAATGCACCCCGTTGAGACCGTGACGTAGCACGTGACAAGTCAGAGAAACCTTCGTTTTGTATAACCGTGTCAACCAGCAGTTACATGAATCAACACCATCAAACGCCGCCCCTCTCCCATGTAACAGGAGTTAGCCGATGCCGTCTTGAAAATCGAATGCTAGATGGCATCTTGGGGCACCGTCGGAAAGCCCGGTGAAACTCGGTGAACGCGTATCTTGTCATCTTCCGTTGCAAACAAGGAACACATCAACGTCGCAGCGAGCAAGAGGCAAAAACAATGCCTTTTTGCTTACTAAAATGTGATTAAATTTAATTGGACAGAGTATTACCACAAAGCTTTTACAAATGTCTGAATCGGCTGAATCTCCAGACACTCGGAGTCTGGTCTCTGCGTCCTCCCAGCTCAATCTCATGGAGATAGACACGGTGGGTTTGGTCTAAGCAGCGCTGTGTAGTTGTAATAAACTAGCTGTCTGGTTACAGTACTGAGACATCAAAATGACTTAAAATCAAAGGACATCAAATCAAAAGTATATTTTCTGTAACATGGTGCAACATTATGAAGCTCATAGTAGTTTGCTACTCCATATCCCAAAATGTATGTTGCTAAACCCTGTTGTGAATTACGTGAAGCACAACCCTAACGCGCACAACCGGGGTTTGGTTGCTGAAGTCACACAACATTGAAGCATGGTAGGTATTGCAGAATGTTAGGTTTCAGTGCATTTGTACCCTCATATCTTCTCTTCAGATCGACGACAAAGAGTTCGACATTCCTCAAGTTGATACACCCCCCACTTTGGAGAGCATCCTTAACGAGGTAACTCCCCAATACCAAACACAGACATATCCACCCACTAAGTGCTGTGAGAGATGCATCAAACTTGCCTAGATACAGCGTGACGTCAGTACTTCCTGTTTCCTCTCCAGCCGGAGGAAGAGGAGGAGCCCTTCATTCTGGAGGACACATGTCTGCTCAACACCGAGAACATTGACGCCCACTCCTGCGAGACCTCCTCATTGGCCAGCTCTGACAGTGGAGACCGTACCAACCTCAAAAGGTAGGAAACACATCATCATGCATTGCCCGTATTCTTCCGCGTGTGTGCAAGGCCTGTGGTGTGATTGGTTCTGTGATCGTCTGATCTGGTCTGCGGGGGACAGGAAGAGGAAGACAGTGGAGTTGAACGCCACGGTGCACGGCTCGGTGCTCAGACACAGCATCCTAAAGGGCATCTCTGCTCAGATCGTCTCTGCTGCCGTGAGTCACACACACACACAACACACACACACACACCACACACACACACCACACACACACACACACCACCACACACACACCCACACACACACACACACTCCCACACACACACACACACGTACGCACACCCTCACACGTGGGAGTACACACACACCACACACACACACACACACACACGTGGGAGTACACACACACACACACACACACACACACACACACACACACACACACATACACACATCCTCACACTGGGATACACACACACACACACACACGTACGCACACCCTCACACGTGGGAGTACACACACACACACACACACACACACACACACACATTCACGTACATGAAGTCAGGCTTTCTCTTTGGTTCCGTAGGACCGAGTAGATGCTGGACTGCCGACGGCCATCGTAAGTGTTTCCCTCCTCCACCTTCATCCTGGAGCTCTCCTGGCCTCTTCACTCCTCCCCTCTTCACCCACCCTGTCTCCTGTCTGTCTGTCTGTCTGTCTGTCTGTCTGTCTGTCTGTCTGTCTGTCTGTCTGTCTGTCTGTCTGTCTGTCTGTCTGTCTGTCTGTCTGTCTGTCTGCAGGCGGTGTCAGGGGTCATCGTCGTGGGGACGTCTCATGGTCTGGCCCTGGTGTTTGGTGAGTTTGTTACACAACACTAGGTCACACTGCTGGAATCATTGACTGGACAGAACACAGCATGCTGTGTGAGCAGGGGAGGGACTTGGGGTGTGGACTGACTGGCTGGCTGACTGACTGGCTGTGTGGCTGACTGGCTGTGTGGCTGACTGGCTGGATGACTGGATGAATGTGTGGGTGGGTGTATGAATGAACAGATTAATTGGGAGATACTGTGGTCTGATTGCTAACCGTGTGTTGTTGACACACCCTTTCTGTCTGTCTGGGCAATTTCTAAATGGACAGCAAAAGGTACAGTCTGTTTTCTCTCTGTGCAAGAGCATGCTGCTGCTGGCTTGTTTCCAGTCAAACTGGAGAGGTGTTTCTGCTGCTGCATGGCCATCCATCCATACATGCATGCTGTCATTCGTTTAATGCTAGCGAGTGTTATTGTCAAGAGTGACACCTATCGCATCCCTCACTGGTGCCTGATGGGAAATGCGGTCCTTCTCAGATTTGAACCAGGCCCTGCGTCTGTGCCTGGGGAGCACGGCCACGGGGGCGGAGTACGGAGCAGTGTCCGCCCTCAGCATCAACCACGACTGTACGCGTCTGCTCTGCGGCTTCGCCAAGGGCCAGGTAACCACGCCCCCACTGCCATGGCCACACCTCCCCGTAGACAAGGATCCCCTCATTCAGCACCCCCACTTCCGCTGGCTACCTTTTGAGCTTCTTCCGATCTATGGTCGTGTGTGTGTGTGTGTGTGTGTGTGTTAAGATCACCATGTGGGACCTGGCCAATGGCAAGTTGCTGAGGACCATCACAGACGCCCACCCTCCTGGCACGGCTATCTTACACGTCAAGGTAACCCCTGTCTGTTCCGTCTGTACGCCCCTCTTTCATCCTCTCCTCCGCCTCTCAGATAGTCTTTGTGCCTCTGTGTACTATGTCTGATATGGTTCTCCCTCTCTCCCTTTCTGTCTCTGTCTCTCCCTCTCTCTCTCTGTCTCCAGTTCACAGATGACCCCACCCTAGCAGTGTGTAACGACAGTGGGGGATCGGTGTTTGAGCTGGCCTTCAGGTGAGATGCCACCGTGCCTGCAGTACCGCCTCTGTCCACCGGAGAACAGCGGTGCTCCGCAGACAGCTGCGATTCTCCTCCAGCCTCCCGGCCGTCTCCTCTCCCGCAGTGGACGGAGCTGGCGTGTTCTACATCCTGTCAGAGTGTGTGGATGTTTCTGGAAGGACATTGCTGTAATGAGACTGGGTTGAGTGGCCATGAACTGCCTCTTTACAAGAACCCCCTAGACGAGGTCTCGTCATCCCGAACGCTTTGTTGCCGCGCGCGCTCGCGTGGGTGTGTGATTGTGTGCAGTGCTTGCGTCTCAGTGGAGAGCTGCTTCAGGGTGAATCAGAGTGTTGTTCAGTGGCGGATCTCTCTTCGCCGCTCCACGTCCCAGGTTCTCTTTGTTAGTTCCCTCCGACAGATGACCTGTCCTCATCGCCTCTCTCTCTTGCTTTGTTGAAAGTGACAGGAATGGGGCGAGAGGGAAAGTTATTCTGAGGCCGGTCACCTAACCCGTTTACTCACTGTCACCCTTTCTCTCCCTCTCCCCTCGTCTCCCTCCTCTCCTCTCCTCTCTCCCTCTCTCTCTCCCTCTTCCCCTCCCCGCTCTCTCTCCTCTCCCCCTCCTCTCTCTCCCCCTGGGTGTCCCCCCTCCAGGAGAGTGATGGGGATGCGTACCTGTGATTCTCGTTGTCTCTTCAGTGGCTCTAAGGGGGAGGTGTGCTGTGTGGAGCCCCTCCACACTCCCGCAGACCTCCGAGACCACCCCATCACACAGTACTCTCTGCTGGCCATGGCCTCGCTCACTAAGGTACGCTACACACCACACTACAGACTGCACACTACAGTGAGTCTGCACACTGCTTTCTGCACGCTACGCTCTGTGCACTACCCACTCACATTCTACACATCACACACTGCAATCTGAATTCTAAATTCTACACAGTGCATTCTACACACTACGTTATGCCCACTATACATTACAATCTATACTTTACATTCTACACACTACCCCGCTACATTCTACACACTATGCAGTGATGTCATGTAAAACAAGATCATATTCAAAACAGAAGTACTCATTCTGATGGGATGAACTGACATCTGTCTCCCCTCAGATCCTGGTGATTGGACTTAAGCCGTCTCTCAAAGTGTGGATGACTTTTCCCTATGGCAAGGTGTGTGTCTCTCTCTCTCCCTCTCTCCCCGACTCCCAGTCTCTCTCTCTCTCTCATCTCTACTATGGTACAATCTGCTCTTTAAAGGGGAGAGAGGGGCGGCAGACATACTGCTGTTGCAAAAGGATTTTTTGAAATGGCGCCGATGCTAGGGCTATTGTTCTTGATGCCAGTAATGTTGTTGTGTTCAGACGGACCCCACCAGTGTTCCCCAGCTAGCCTGGCACTACGTCCCTCTCCAGAAGGTGGTTAACCCCATCCTGGCCTTCTGCAGAGGGGACACCGTTCACTTCCTGCTGGTACGCACACACACTCACTGTCCACATCCTCAGATCCAGAAGGTGTAAAATGTGTGTGTGTGTGTGGAGATCACGGTGTTGAACTGTTGGTTTGATGGTGCGTGTGTGTGTGTGTGTGTGTGTCTGTCGTCCTCAGGTGAAGAAAGAGGAGTCGGGGACCATCCATGTCATCAAACAGAGACAGCTGCACCTCAACTGTGACATCATTAGTCTGAGCGTAAGTGGTCATTTCCCGTGTGGATGATACCTCGTGCTCCTCTGTCGTTCATGTCGCGCGCCTCTCTCTACCTCTCCTCTCTTCGCCTCTACCTCCCTCCCCTCCTCCCATTCCTCTTTCTTCATCTACACATGTTCTTGCTTCCCCAAACTGTTTCCTCTTCTCTCTCTCTCTCTCCCTTTGTCTCTCACCCTCTCTCACCCTTGTCTCTCACCCTCTCTCACCCTTGTCTCTCGTCCTCTAGTGGATTAACTCCCGGACCCTGGTGCTGCTGAGCAGCGGGGAGCAGCTGCAGGTGGTGGACCGGCCCAGCCAGGAGCTGCTGGAGTGTCTGGACCTGGCAGAGGTGCAGCTGGTCTACAACAGCAGCCACTTTAAATCGCTGGCCACAGGGGGCAACGTCAGTCAGGCACTGGTGAGGGGGCGCAGGGTTAAAGGTGGAGGGGTCAGGAGGGCTGCAGGGAGGTCAGAGAGAGGGTCAGGCGTAGAGGCAGGGTTGGGATTTGACTGGAGGGTTTATGGTTGGGGGAGGAATGATAGTGAGGGTTAGGGGTAAGGATAAGGGGTCAGGTAGGTCAACGCTGTTTAGCTCTGTGGGGGTGGTGGGTCAGAGCTCAGGGTAGAAGTCAGCACAGGTCAGTTCTGGTGGTGTAGGGTCAGGGTCAGTTCTGGAGGTGTAGGGTCAGGGTCAGTTCTGGAGGTGTAGGGTCAGGGTCAGTTCTGGTGGTGTAGGGTCAGGGTCAGTTCTGGTGGTGTAGGGTCAGGGTCAGTTCTGGGGTCACTGAAGTGATTGTCCCTTGAAGAATCAGTCTCCTTTATTAAACAGGAAATGTCCAGGAATCTCCAAACTACAATTTGATTCTATAAAAAATGACATATCTCTACATATCCCACAGCACAGACTAATAATTTGACCCCCCCCCTAAACGTTGACCCATAATGAACTAATCCAGTCTGATGTTCCCAGTGGACCAGACCAAACTTCCAGAGCAGGGGGAGACTGTTTTTTCAATGGGGATGTTAAGTGTCTAATCAGGAGGCAGGGTTTCACCCATGATTCTACCCTGCCTCTTTTTGTTTGTCTGTGATGTCATATCCTTCTGAGTCTCTCACTTACCAGGCAGTTGCTGTCTCTCTGTGTCTCTCTGACACACACACACACACACCACTGGGTTTCAAGTGACTGACTCCTCATAGTTATCCAGTGTCAAGGACACAGGTCTCAGTGTGTGTTGCCACGCTAACTGTGTTTCAGCAAGGACACAGGTCTAAGTGTGTGTTGCCACGCTAACTGTGTTTCAGCAAGGACACAGGTCTAAGTGTGTGTTGCCACGCTAACTGTGTTTCAGCAAGGACACAGGTCTAAGTGTGTGTTGCCACGCTAACTGTGTTTCAGGCCCTAGTCGGAGAGAAGGCCTGCTACCAATCAGTGTGCAGCTATGCTGGACAGATCGTCTACCTGGGAACTAAGGTAACGTGTGTGTGTGATGTACAGAGAAGTGTGTGTATGCTCTGTCTCCAGAACGCCAGGGGCCCAGAGTGCTATCGGCTTACCAGGTCTGGTGTTCTGATCCGACACCTCTCTAGCATCCATGCGTAATGCCTGAGTGTGGGGATGAGCTGTGTGTCTTACTGTTTCACCACCTGCATTAGTGTAATCACATCATTCTCTCTTCACAGTCTGCCCATATCATGACTCTGAGGAACTGGAGAGAGGTAATGCCTGTCTGTCTATCTGTCTGTCTGTCTGTCTGTCTGTCTGTCTGTCTGTCTGTCTGTCTGTCTGTCTGTCTGTCTGTCTGTCTGTCAGTCTGGTTCACTGGTCATGTGTTTCATTCAGCTATGTGTCATAAACAATGGTGTGTCCAATATACACAACACTACCTCCATTGCTCGCTCTCCTCTCTCTCTCTCTCTCTCTCTCTCTCTCTCTCTCCTCTCTCTCCTCTCGTCCTCCCCAGCGTGTGGACTTCATGCTGAAGCAGGAGAGGTTCCTGGAGGCTCTCTCTCTGGCCTGGTCCTTCCACGAGGGAACCGCCAAGGCTGTCCTGGGTCAGTAACTTCTTGGAAAACTGTCTAGAACCCTCTAGAAACCTGTACACCCACCTAAGACTAACTCGGCATGTGAGGTCCAGAGCCTGTAGTCTTTTATACGACGTGTGTCTGTGTGTCTGTGTGTCTGTGTGTCTGTGTGTCTGTGTGTTTGTGTGTCTGTGTGTTTGTGTGTTTGTGTGTTTGTGTGTTTGTGTGTTTGTGTGTTTGTGTGTCTGTGTGTCTGTGTGTCTGTGTGTCTGTGTGTCTGTGTGTCTGTGTGTCTGTGTGTCTGTGTGTCTGTGTGTCTGTGTGTCTGTGTGTCTGTGTGTCTGTGTGTCTGTGTGTCTGTGTGTCTGTGTGTCTGTGTGTCTGTGTGTCTGTGTGTCTGTGTGTCTGTGTGTCTGTGTGGTGTTGTCTCTCCAGGGCTGCTCGGAGACCCGGCCAAGAGAAAAGGAGTGGTGGCCGACAAGGTGAGACGGAGGGATGGAGAGATTGAGTAGATCCTTCTTCTCTTCTGCCCCAGAATACCTCCCTGTTCTCCCCTCTAACCCACCCCCCCCTCTACCTCCCACCAGATGGTGGAGGTTCTTCTCCAGTTCGTGGAGCGTTCGTTGAAGAAGTGTCCAGAGCAGGGCAAGATCCAGATTATGGAGCAACACTTCCTGGTACGGTCCACCGTAAATAAAGATGTAACACCGTAGAACTGTAGTCACAGATAACCCTGACCTTCTAGGTTCCTAGACGACAATAACCTTCTAGAATCACAGTTAACGATGCCATTACGGCATACAGCCCGACTTACCTCAGTAGAAAGTGACCACAGGAACGTAAACAACCATAACATCCCAGATAAACGCATCCTTCTAGAATCATACTTCATGTTATAGTGGTGTATAATAGAACTTGATATGAACGGAGATTAGCCTAACCTTCTAAAACCTGTCTCTCTTCTGAGGACGTGTCTCTCCTCCCCTGTGGACTCGTCTCTCTTCTGAGGACGTGTCTCTCCTCCCCTGTGGACTCGTCTCTCTTCTGAGGACGTGTCTCTCCTCCCTTGTGGACTCGTCTCTCTTCTGAGGACGCGTCTCTCCTCCCCTGTGGACTCGTCTCTCTTCTGAGGACGTGTCTCTCCTCCCCTGTGGACTCGTCTCTCTTCTGAGGACGCGTCTCTCCTCCCCTGTGGACTCGTCTCTCTTCTGAGGACGTGTCTCTCCTCCCCTGTGGACTCGTCTCTCTTCTGAGGACGTGTCTCTCCTCCCCTGTGGACTCGTCTCTCTTCTGAGGACGTGTCTCTCCTCCCCTGTGGACTCGTCTCTCTTCTGAGGCCGTGTCTCTCCTCCCCTGTGGACTCGTCTCTCTTCTGAGGACGTGTCTCTCCTCCCCTGTGGACTCGTCTCTCTTCTGAGGACGTGTCTCTCCTCCCCTGTGGACTCGTCTCTCTTCTGAGGCCGTGTCTCTCCTCCCCTGTGGACTCGTCTCTCTTCTGAGGCCGTGTCTCTCCTCCCCTGTGGACTCGTCTCTCTTCTGAGGACGTGTCTCTCCTCCCCTGTGGACTCGTCTCTCTTCTGAGGACGTGTCTCTCCTCCCCTGTGGACTCGTCTCTCTTCTGAGGACGTGTCTCTCCTCCCCTGTGGACTCGTCTCTCTTCTGAGGACGTGTCTCTCCTCCCCTGTGGACTCGTCTCTCTTCTGAGGACGTGTCTCTCCTCCCCTGTGGACTCGTCTCTCTTCTGAGGACGTGTCTCTCCTCCCCTGTGGACTCGTCTCTCCCCTCTGCTCCCTGGCTGTTTGTTGATCTGCTTCTCTCTCTCTTGCTCTCTCCTTCTGTCCTCCCTCTCTCCCCCCCCAGGACGTGGTTCCTGTCATGGTGGATTACTGTCTCCTGCTGCAGAGAACGTGAGTGAAACACACACTCTCACACACACACTCTCTCACACACACATGCACACACACTCTCACGCACACACATACACACACACATACACATACACATACACACACACACACACACACACACACACACACACCACACACACACACACACACACACACACATACACACACACACACACAGTTAACTCACAGACACTCTTGCTCCTCCTTGGATAGGAAAACGGATGACAAAAGCCCTTAGCAGTTTGTCTCTAAATTGGGTAGTGTGTGTGCTTCAGTGAAGTGTGTGTGTGTGTGTGTGAGAGAGTCCCTTGAGGGCAGTGTCTTTTACTAAAGCACAGAAACATCAACGTTGTCCTGAATGGATGTAAAACATCAACACTATTCTGTCTCTCTGGTCTTTTGCTCTCCCCCGTCCCCATATGAAATAGATGTGCATGTCATTAGTTTATCCATTAGTTGTGTGTGTGGATTTGTCCGTTCTTTTGAGTGAGAGAGAGGGCCTCTCCGTCAATACACATGCTACATCGCTGCAAGAGTTTGTTGAAAGGGCGTGAGCCGAGAGAGAGAGAGAGACACAGAGAGGAGAGAGAAAAAAAGAGAGAGAATAAGAGAAAGAGAAAGAGAGAGAGAGAGAGGAGCGACGTGGCGTCTTCCCGTTCGACCTGGTCCCCCCCGCGGTCACGGCCACGGCCAGCCTTCCTCAGACCGAGCTGTCACCTCGTGGTCTCTTCTGCGTCCCCCCCCACTGTGCGCCGGTGGTCCCCCTCCTCTCACCCCGCGTGTCTCCAGGGACCTGCTGTTCGAGCAGGTGTACGGCCGCCTGGCAGAGAACGTGGTGGCCCGGGGCGTGTTCCTGGAGAGCCTGGAGTCCTACATCGTCAGCGAGCGGCTGGGCTGCGTGACCGCCGCCGTCATGAAAGACCTGCTCAACCACTACCGGGACAACAACATGATGGACAGCCTGGAGAGCTGTCTGGTCCACATGGACGTCACCAGCCTGGACATCCAGCAGGTCAGGGGGCGGGGCTTGTGGGTTCAAGTCCATGGACCAAGCACTCCTCGTGCTGGATGGTGTTTGCTGACCGATGATGGACACCGTCTGTGTGTGTGTGTGTTTGTGTGTGGAGCAGGTGGTGAAGATGTGCTGGGATAATCGGCTCTACGACGCCATGATCTACGTGTTCAACAGTGGGATGAACGACTACATTACCCTATGGAGGTAGAAGCTGTGTGTGCTTGTGTACCCGTGTGTCCGCTAGGTGCTTGTGTGCGTGTGTCTTTCTGTATGCCTGCCTTTGTGTGTGTGTGTGTGTGTGTGTCTTTCTGTATGCCTGCCTTTGTGTGTGTGTGTGAGTGAGTGTTGATCCCCATTAGAGGGAGATGAAAGAGTGTGTCCGGTGTCTGTTCTGGACCCAGATGAAAGACTGGGATGAAGAGAGAGGGAGAGGGAGAGAGAGAGGGAGGGAGAGAGAGAGGGGGAGGGGGAGAGAGAGGGGGAGAGAGAGGGGGAGAGGGGGAGGGGGAGAGAGAGGGGGAGAGGGAGAGGTAGAGGGAGAGGGAGAGTGGAGAGGGAGAGTGGAGAGGGAGAGGTGAGAGGGGGAGAGAGGGAGAGAGTGAGAGAGGGGAGAGGGAGACAGAGAGAGAGCTTGGGGGTTGATGTATTGTGTTCAAAATGTCACAGGTGGCTCTCCTCACCTCTTTCACATGCAGTCACACACACACACTCTCTCTCACAAACACACACACACACACACACACACACACACACTCACTCACTCTTACACACACATTATGTCCCTGACTGACAGGTTCATAACAGTGTTGTGGTCTCCTTGTCTCCTTGTCCTCATCTCCTTGTCTCCTTTTCCTCATCTCCTCACCTCGTCTCCTCCATCATCTGTTGAGGTTGACAGCTACTCAGGCATGTGCACAGATAGACCCCCTAGTGGTGCTCCAGCACCTGCTCGCATGCCCTGGAGGAGAGAAGTGCCCTTCTGCTGGAGCCCAATTTGTTCTTCATTCATCAATATTTCAGAATAGAAATGACTCTCTCTGTCATCAATTCCCCCCCAAATGTGTTTTTTTTCATATCTGATGGGACATTTATTGGAGTTCTTGTGACATGCTCTGCAGTGCTCACAAGCCCACGCCCCTCCCTCCTCCTCCACTCAGGGCTCATGCAGTGCTGAGCGCCAGGCCAAACGGCTGCAGGCCAAACGGCTGCAGGCCAAACGGCTGCAGCCTACTTCTTCTCCGCAGCATCAGACAACAGGTAGTGACGGTGTTTGTGCAATCCCCCAACATTGTTTGGTGATAAATGAAACACAACATTAGCGCTGCTGAAAGCATTACGTCGCAACTGGTCCGACGTTTCCTAAAAAAGAAACAAACAAAAAACTCACAAAATCTGTGATTTCAAAGCCTTGTCCAGCTGTTTACTGATGTTTGTCCTATTTAAGAGAGAGAGGGAGGGAGATAGATGCAGGCAGGCAGGCATCATGTTTTGTATTTTTTGTAGTAAATAATTTTGGCTATGGGTGCCCTTTTTTGGTTTTGAGCACCTGCCCCCCCAAAATGTCTGTGCACTTGCCTGCAGCTACTGTAGATCTTCTATCACTTACTGTTGTTGTTGATTATTATTGTTCTTCCTGTTTTACAGAAACTCTTTCAGGTGATTGGCCCCCCACTGAAGCAAGGCATGGTTCTCACGGGTAGGCACTTGGGTGACACTACACTAGCCAGGATTCCTAATGAAGTTCTCCGGGAAGCTGGAGTTGTTGTAAAAGGTTTCTCTCTCTCTCTCTCTCCCTGTCTCGCAGATGAACAAGTGGTGATGGGCAAACAAGCTGTTGGTTTACATAAGGTAGACTCACAAGTCACTCAGTCACTCAAACACACCACACACAACACACTCTCCTCTCTACGTCTCTATCCCTCTCTGTTTCTCATCTCTCTCTCTCTCTCTCTCTCTTCTCTCTCTCTCTCTCCCCTCTCTCTCTCTCTCTATACTGTGTCTCTCATACTGTGTTCTCATACTGTCTCTCCCCTCTCTCTCCCACTCTCGCTCTCTCATACGGTCTCTCCCCTCTCTCATCTCCCCCTCCTCTCTCCCCTCTGTGTCTCTACGTACTCTCTCTCCCCTCTTCTCTCTCCCCTCTCTCTCTCGACTGTGTCTCTCATACTGTCTCTCCCCTCTCTCTCTCCCCTCTCTCTCTCTCATACTGTCTCTCCCTCTCTCTCTCCCCTCTGTGTCTCTCATACTCTCTCTCCCCTCTCTCTCTCTCATTCTGTGTCTCTCATACTGTCTCTCCCCCTCTCTCTCCCTCTCTCTCCCCTCTCTCTCTCTCATACTGTGTCTCCTGTGTGTCCAGCTGCTGTCTAGCAGGACGAGCGTACCCCCTGGGGGACATCCCAGAAGACCTGGTGCCCCAAGTCAAGAACCAGGTACACCCCTCTGTCTGTGTGTATGTGTGTGTGTGTGTTTGGTTGTGGTTTGGTTGTGTGTGTGAGTCAAGCCTGTTAGTTGGCGCCAATGTAAGGTCGGTTTTCTGTGTGTTTAGGGGTGTGTGTTTGGGGGATTGTGTGTTGGGGTGTTGAGGGTTTGTGTGAGGAATTTCCATATTGTGAATGGCTAATTATAACCATGGAAATGGGGGGGGGTTGGTCTTAACACACACAAACACACACAGGACTAGGGCATCATTCCCTGGCTCTGTCACACACACAAACACACACACACACACACAGGACTAGGGCATCATTCCCTGGCTCTGTCACACACACACACAAACACACACACAGGACTAGGGCATCATTCCCTGGCTCTGTCACACACACACACACACACACACACACACACACACACAGGACTAGGGCATCATTCCCTGGCTCTGTCACACACACAAACACACACACAGGACTAGGGCATCATTCCCTGGCTCTGTCACACACACACACACACAAACACACACACAGGACTAGGGCAATCATTCCCTGGCTCTGTCACACACACACACACACACCACACACACACAGGACTAGGGCATCATTCCCTGGCTCTGTCACACACACACACACACACACACACACACACACACACACACACACAGGACTAGGGCATCATTCCCTGGCTCTGTCACACACACAAACACACAGGACTAGGGCATCATTCCCTGGCTCTGTCACCGTCTCCCGTCAGAGCTCACTAAAACCATCCTGGTCTGGGAATACGGGAATGTTGCCGGGGTCGAGTCCTCTCTCTTTCTGTCTCTGTCTATCTACATTACATTTACATTTACATTTATTCATTTAGCAGACACTTTTATCCAAAGCGACTTCCAAGAGAGAGCTTTACAAAAGTGCATAGGTCACTGATCATAACAACGAGATATCCCCAACATTGCAAGTAGTCAAACATGAATCATACATTGTGAAAAAATAAATAATAATAAGTGCCAAAGGGGAAAAATCATAAGAGCATGAAGTTAAACAAGTTACAATTGGACAACATGAATCTAAAAGTGCACCTGTGGAAGAGCAAACAACAGTAAACTACCTCACAGCGAGTACAATCATTTTAATCAGTTACAGCTAACCGATAAGAGCAGCAGGTCTCTAAGTAAGAGTCCTTGTGATCCTGGAGGAAACTAACATCATGTCCAGCAGATCTTTCCTAGGTACCGTTGTATTCCCGGAACAAGTGTGTCTTGAGCCTATTCTTGAAGGTGGGGAGACAGTCAGTGTCTCTGATGGAGGTGGGGAGTTGATTCCACCACTGGGGGGCCAGACAGGGGAAGAGCTTGTGTTGGGACCGGGCGGTCTTGAGCGGTGGGACCACCACACGGTTGTCAGAGGAGGACCGAAGGTGGCGGGAGGGGGTGTGTAGGGCTGGAGGAGAGACTTGATGTAGTCGGGTGCAGTCCCATTCACCGCTCGGAAGGTCAGTACCAGGGTCTTGAATCTGATACGGGCCGTGACGGGCAGCCAGTGAAGGGGACGAGGAGCGGGGTGGGTAACATGGGAGCGTCTGGGTAGATTGAAGACCAGACGGGCCGCTGCGTTCTGAATCCTCTGGAGAGGGCGGGTTGCGCATGCTGGGAGCCCGGCGAGCAGCGAGTTGCAGTAGTCCAACTTGGAGAGGACAAGTGCCTGGACCAGCAGCTGGGTCGAGTGCTCGGACAGGTATCTCCTGATCTTCCGGATGTTGTAGAGGGTGAATCTACACGACCGGGAGACAGCAGCGATGTGGGCTGTGAGGGAGAGCTCGTCATCCATGGTAACCCCGAGGTTCCTTGCAGAGGACGAAGGGGTCACCGTCGCCGATCCCAGGGTGATTGAGAGATCATGGGAGATGGACGGTTTGGCTGGGATGATGAGGAGTTCGGTTTTGGCGAGGTTCAGCTGCAGGTGGTGTTCGGTCATCCAGGCAGAGATGTCTGTGAGGCAGGCCTCAATCCTGGCTGAGATCCCCGGATCGGTCGGGGGGAACGACAGGTAGAGCTGGGTGTCGTCAGCGTAGCAGTGATAGGAGAAGCCATGGGAGGTGATGATTGGTCCAAGCGAGGTGGTGTACAGGGAGAAGAGGAGGGGTCCAAGGACGGAGCCCTGTGGGACACCAGTGGAGAGCTGGCGGGGGTCAGACACATCGCCTCCCCAGGAGACCTGGTAGGATCTTCCCGACAGTTAGGACGAGATCCACTGAAGTGCAGTGCCAGTGATGCCCATCTCGGAGAGTCTGGCGAGCAGGATCTGATGGTTAACCGTATCAAATGCTGCAGAGAGGTCCAGCAGAACGATGACGGATGACCTCGAGGCCGCTCTGGCAGACTGGAGGGCCGTGGTGACCGACAGGAGGGCAGTTTCAGTGGAGTGGCCCGTCTTGAAGCCCGATTGGTGGGGGGTCAAGCAGGTTGTTCTGAGTGAGAAAGTTTGACAGTTGGTTAGATACAGCGCGTTCAATTGTTTTAGAAAAGAAGGGTAGAAGTGATACCGGTCTGTAGTTCTGGAGGACAGCTGGGTTAAGGGAGGGTTTTTTGAGTAGGGGTCTAACTGGCCTGTTTGAAGGCAGAGGGGAAAGTGCCGGAAGTAAGAGAAGAGTTGAGGACATGGAGAAGGAATGTTATGATGGAGGGAGAGATGGTTTGAAAGAGAGGGGAGGGGACTGGATCAAGGGGACAGGAGGTGGGGCGATGAGAGAGAATGAGGTCAGAGATCTCTGCCTCAGATAGGGCAGAGAAAGAGTTGAGACATTTAGTAGGGTCAGTCATAGAGGGTGAGTGAATAGGAAAGGTTGGTTCAGGGAACCGACTGCTAATGTCAGCAACTTTTTTCTCAAAGAAGGAGGAGAAGTCGTCTGCTGTCAGAGTGGAGTGGGGGGGAGGTGGGTTAAGAAGGGTGGAGAAGGTAGAGAAAAGTTTGTGAGGGTTTGAGGCAGAGTTATTTTGTTCAAGAAGTAGTGAGTTTTAGCATCAGTTATATGGGCAGAGAAGGATTTGAGGAGGGAGTGATACTTATCAAGGTCTAGACTGCCGTTAGACTTGCGCCATCTCCTCTCAGCCGCTCGAAGGGTGGAACGTTCTTCACGAATAACATCAGTGAGCCACGGGCAGGAGGGAGAAGATCGCGCAGGCCTAGTTGACAGGGGGCAGAGACAGTCCAGTGATTCAGTTAATGTGGATAACAGCATGTTAGTGGCAGTGTCGGTGGGGTGGGACATGAACTCGTTAATAGGAGGGAGGGAGGATGTTACAATGGAGGAGAAGTGTGAGGGGGATAGGGAGCGGAGATTGCGTCTGAAAGTTACGAGGGGAGGGGAGGTAGGAAGAGTTGGAGGGAGAGAGATAAAATAGTGATCAGAGATGTGTAGTGGGGTTACAGAGGTTAGGTCAGTGATACAGTTACGTGTCAGGACGAGGTCCAGCTGTTTTCCTGCCTGGTGGGTTGCTGGTGTGTTGAGCAACGTCAGGTCGAACAACGTCAGGTCTCTCTCTTGCTGTCTCTCTCTATCTCTCTCTCTCTTTTCTGTCTCTCTCTATCTGTCTCTTTCTCTATTGCTCTCTCCCTGTTAGTTATTCTGCTGGCCTTCCTCCATTTCTATCTCTGTCTGTCTGTGTGTGTGTGTGTGTCTCTCTCTCTCTCCCTTCTTCTGTATCATTATCTACCTGAATGTGTGTGTGTGTGTGTGTGTGGTGTGCGGGGTGGGGCGGGTGCGGTGTTGTTTGATCTATTGTAATAATGAAATCCTGAAAGATGGAGGGTAAATGTTCAAAGAGAGAGACAGATGGTTTCATCCCTCACTCACACACACACACACACACACAGAATCCCTTTGTCGCTGAAAGGTACACTAATCATCCATAATTATGAGGTGGGAGAGTGGAGTGGAAGCAAGGGGGCAGTGCACCTGTGCTGACCCACCCACCCCCTCATCCACAGACACACACACACACACACACACAAACACACACACACTCTCCCCCACTCACCCCTCCTCCACACACACACACAAACAACACACACGCTCTCCTCCACTCACCCCCGCCTCCATACACAACACCTCCACCCACCCACCCCCTCATCCACAGACACACACACGCACACAAAACACACACACACACACACACACACACACACACACACTCTCCTCCACCCATCCCCTCATCCACAGACACACACACACACAAACACACACACACGCTCTCCTCCACTCACCCCCGCCTCCATACACAACACCTCCACCCACCACCCCCTCATCCACAGACACACACACACACAAACACCACACACACACACTCTCCCCCACTCACCCCCTCATCCACACACACACAAACACACACACACGCTCTCCTCCACTCACCCCCGCCTCCATACACAACACCTCCACCCACCCACCCCCTCATCTACAGACACACACACACAAACACACACACACACACACTCTCCCCCACTCACCCCCTCATCCACAGACACACAAAACACACACACACACACGCTCTCCTCCACTCACCCCCTCCTCCATACACAAACACCTCCACCCACCCACCCCCTCATCCACAAACACACACACGCACACAAACACACACACACACACACACACACACTCTCCTCCACCCACCCCCTCATCCACAGACACACACACACACACACACACAAACACACACACACGCTCTCCTCCACTCACCCCCTCCTCCATACACAACACCTCCACCCACCCCACCCCCTCATCCACAGACACACACACAAACACACACACACACACTCTCCTCCACCCACCCCCTCATCCACAGACACACACACACACACACAAACACACACACACGCTCTCCTCCACTCACCCCCTCCTCCATACACAACACCTCCACCCACCCACCCCCTCATCCACAGACACACACACACACACAAACACACACACACACACTCCCCCACACCGACACCCTCATCCACAGACACACTCACGCACACAAACACACACACACACACTCTCCTCCACCCACCGCTTCCACACACACCACACCACACCCGCCGCCACACACACCCGCCACCACCCCTGCCGCCAACACACCCACCACCCACCCAGCCACACACACCCTCCACACACACCCCAACCAACCTGCTCCACACACACCCGCACCCACCCTTCCCCACACACACCCTCCACCCACCCTCTCCACACACACCCCACCCAACCCTCTCCACACACACCCACACCCACCCTTCCTCCACACACACCCTCCACCCAACCCTTCTCCACACACACCCTCCACCCAACCCTTGCTCCACACACACCCTCCACCCACCCCTTCCTCCACACACACCCTCCACCCAACCCTCTCCACACACACACTCACACACGCCTCCATTCCACCGTGCAGCCCTCAGAGTATGTGATGATGATTACAGAAGAGAGAGCAGCTCCATTGTCCTCCATAGGCATGGAAGACAATTGCATCTCTTTCTCTCCCTCTACAACTCTCTCTCTCTCTCTGTCCCTCTCTGTCTCTCTCTGTCATCACTCACCCATCCTCAATACCACGGCAACCACTGCATGGGGCGGGTCAGAAGGCAACAGAATTCGGTATCCATGGAAACATGCCTTTTGTTGGGGTGAGGTTTAAGTATGATACCATGATGCTTGTTCAGTAGATTCAAGTGTAGTGTGTGCGTGTGTGTGTGTCACGTCCCAGGTGTTTGAGTTTCTCATCCGTCTCCACTCGTCGGAGGGGCCCACAGGAAGAGGAGGTGTACCCCTACGTCCGCACGCTGCTCCATTTCGACACCCGCGAGTTCCTCAACGTCCTCGCGCTGGTGAGCCACGCCCAGGAAGTACCGCAGGAAACACCCCAGGGACAGGTAGCATGAAGCTCTCATAGGCCAGCTAGAACACCAATCATCCAGGCCAACCAATCAGCAGTCAGCAATCAGATCTCGTAGCCAATCAAAACCCCCGGTTTGTGTGGAAAAGCAACTGTTTGATTCTCAAGTGGACCCGAATTTCCATCCCGAATTTCCATCTCACATCCTAATCAATGCTGCTTCAAAGCAAAGCCTTTTAATTACTCTCTGTGTGTCAAAGTGTGTCTCTGCGCGGGGGGTGGGGGTGCTTTTGTGGGTTGGCTATCACATGCTCTTTTCTCCTCTCCTCTATTTGTCTCCTCCCTCTGTTCCTGCCGTGGTACGCAGACGTTCGAGGACTTCCAGAATGACAAGCAGGCCCTGGAGTACCAGCAGAGGATAGTAGACATTCTGCTGAAGGTAGGAGCAGTCCATCTCTGCCTCCTCTCTTTGTCTCCAATACCGTGTGTGTGTACAGACTGTACCATGTGGACCCCCCCTCCCCTCCTGCAGGTGATGGTGGAGAACGCGGACTTCACCCCCTCTCAGGTGGGCTGTCTCTTCACCTTCCTGGCCCGCCAGCTCGCCAAGCCAGACAACACACTCTTTGTCAACAGGAAGCTGTTTGACCAGGTATCCATTCAGAGCTCTGACCACAGGAAGTAAAGATGTTTTTTTTCTTTTCTCTTATCTCCTCGATTTGATTGAACTCCATCCTCCTATCCCGGAAGTGTGTGTGTGTGTGTGTGGAGTAGGGTGTGTGTGTGTGGAGTAGGGTGTGTGTGTGTGGAGTAGGGTGTGTGTGTGTGTGTGGAGTAGGGTGGTGTGTGAGTGTGGTGTTAATTAGGTCTCCACTGTGAGGTTGGTTAACACCTCCTATAAATATCTGCTTCAAGACAGCTCTTAGAACAGAGACTTGCACTGTTCTCTGGTCTAATGATCTGGAATGTTCTTTGCTGGTCTAAAGATCTGGAATGTTTCTGTTCTGTTTGGAACCCCAGGTTCTGGAGTTTCTCTGCAGTCCTGATGATGACTCCAGACACACAGAGAGACAGCAGGTATCAGACACTAATACTCACACATGCGCACCAGTATTCAGTTTACTATGACAAATGTGATGGAAAATATATTGCAGCCTTTTCTCCATGTGGATGACAAGACGAAAAACGAGACTAAAATAAGATATTGACGAGAAGGTTGCAGGTGGACTGGAAAGTTAGACAATGCACAAACTTCCAGTTCGCAGTTGTTACACCTGTTACAGGATTGGAGGTCTACCGTACCGTACACATCACAGCACTAGTTGAGTTAGGGTTGAGGTGCTCATTTGAATTTATTTTCTTTTAAAGCTTTTCACAAACCATAACTTACCACATGAAACCGTTTTTAGTTTTTAATGACAGTAGTACAGTGCCTGTGATGCAGCTGGTGATTAAGATGTTAGTGGACACTAACATCTCAGTAAATGTGGTAATTCATTACCTGACAAGATTGCTGTTAGTTAGCTCGCCAGCATTTTATTGATAAAGGAAACCCTGATTCAAACATTAAATCAGCTTTGTCACTAGTGTTTTTTGGTCAAATGTTTCCAGTGATACACAAACTCATAGTCCCTCCACACACACACCAGATCATGTGAGTGATGGCTGGCTGTTCCCAGGTGCTGTTGGAGTTGCTGCAGGTTGGGGGCGTGGTCCAGTTTGACGAGACAAGGTTACTGGGCCTGGCGGAGAAGGCAGAGTTGTAAGTAGCCAATCAGGGAGTGTGTGAGGGTTGCCATTTCGGTGATTTGGCCACTTATCACCTGGGCCACTAGATTTTCAAAGGTATTGGCCAGAACTCTGAAACTATTGGCCCACATCATCATAGACTTGTGCAAAGTATCACAATATAGGTAGAGTTTAATATGGCAATCTAGAATTCCAGCTAGCTAGCTACATTACTCATTATTTGGATGGCATTATTAAGATGTAAATGGCAGAATTACAAAGTCATCCAAACATACTACCGTCGCTAGGTAGCTAAGAAATGTGTTCACATCCTCAAGACTACTGTACTCAGTTCTTGTTAACTGACATGCCTTAGCCAGGAGACAGGGGTGTAAAAACATTCTATCCTCCTAGCTACCTGTCCCATTCTCCTGCTAGATACCTGTCCCTTCTCCTGCTAGCTACCTGTCCCTTC